>NSMO01000615.1:0-12040 GCA_002588565.1 Coelastrella sp. UTEX B 3026
CTGGTGCCCGCTTGTGAGACGATAGCGTCTGAGGCAATGTTTACAGCTGAGTATGATTACTTTGATGAGGAACAGGAAGGGGAGTTTTGGGACGAGGAGTAAATGATCTGTAAGAGAGTACTATGCAATCTGCAAGAACGTGACCTGGCATGAGTTGCCAGCAGTTTTGTCAACTGAGAGCTTGCTTTTATCTCAGTTCTCCAGAACTTTCTTGTGATATGTGGCAGCGCAACCATTGAAGCTGTGTGCTACTGCTTGCCTTTGACAGTGGATCTTGTTGTTGTGGCATGCTACAAATCAGCCAACTTTGGCAGTGGCGGCGGCTGTGTAATTGTGCAAGTGTAAATGTTGTTGGGTTGAGGATTGCATTGCAGGGTTTGTTTGGGGTCTGAACAGGTGTTAGCACTCCTCATTGATGACAAGGTCTATGCAGGCCGGTGTTGAAACAGGGTGTTGTGTTGCACAGCATAACACTAGTGCCCACGGTGGCCTGTGTGCTGGTTGCTTTTCGTTGCTCTTTGGATTCTGTTGGACTGTACAGCATAAGATCCTTTGTGATGTGTGTACTGCTTCAACCGCTCTGACAGTGGCCAGCGGTTCTGGTTCAAGTATCATTGTCATACTGCTTCAAGTGCTGCAGTGGCTGGCCCTTGCTTCATTGTTCTTTGCCGTCAATGCTGCTCCTTGGTACCTATAGCCACGTCTAATTGGGCCAGGTTTGCAAACTTTTGGTCCTTGATGGCGTGCTTACGAATGGCCTGCAAGGCTGACTGTATCAGTGGATTATATTTTGATTACTATTCACAGATGTTGCATGCTGCATGTTGTTTGACCACCTCCTCCTGCTGCAGTCCCTGTCAGGATTGTCCTGACACATGGCTGGTGTGATTAGATGGCTGGTGTACATGCTGAGTTATTGTTTGGCGTGTAGAAACCAAATGTGCATATCCAACTCTGAACGCGTTTTGCTGTTGTAGCTGACTCCTCGGTCGGTGATCATCACCGCTCCACAATGTCATATGTAGGCACTGATTGCCTTACGTACGGCCCATTGCTGGTGCTGCACAGCAGCCCCTCTGACCGCCCATCTGATGTATTTGGATTCAAAAGCCTGGGGATCTTGCAGAATGCTGCACAGCGATGTGCCCCTTTAGATAGCATAACATTATTAGTGCTCTTTCTGCAGGCCCAGGCAGTGTGTGCAAGTTTGTGGCTTGGCTGGTTGTTAAGTATAAGGATTCTGCTATCTTGCAGTGGGGTAAATATAGACTTGGTATAAGTGCAGTGAAGTGCAGTGTAGCTGAACAGTGTGACCATGTAGCCAACACAGCATTAGGTCCTGATTGACAGCAACCTCGCGCTGATCTAGGCCAGGAGCTCTGGATTGTAGTAGCACGGACCCATCAGCAGTCACTTAGTAGTTCATCTATCATATGTAGATAGCTAGAAGTAGGTCGTGCTTGCTTTGTCCCAGAGGTACACAATCTGCATAGTCCTTATCAATACATAATGGTTACTGGTGTGGCATCACTGGTGTGGGTACATTTTAGCAACTGCTCAAGCTTTATGCTGTGACATGAGACTATCGTATGCTGTGCTGTTGCCACGGGTGGTCAGCTCCTGGCTACCCCATGGCCAGAAGCACGCAGCCTATGTTGATCCTCTCAGCAAAGCCTGCACGGATGCAGTGAGCAGATCACAATGAGGTCGTTGCATTGCACTCATCACTGGCAGCAAGGCTTTCTTGGTTGGGTATTGGGCTTCCTTGGTTGGGTACTAGGACCACCACCAATGTGCTATCATTGGTGGGCAAGGCCATGGAAATATGCAAAATGCCTTTGCCATCAAGTGTGAAAGAGCTTGTGCATTGCAAGAGAAGTGCCCATGCCATGCCGATTCGTGGTCTGCAAGCGTTGTGCCATGGGCTTCTGTGTCTCCCTGTGCATGTGTACTCTACCTGCTTGGACTTGCACCATGCTGTGAACCAGGTCTACTGTGACAAGCACGTGTCAAAAGCTGTGACTTGGTTTTGGGCATCATGACACAGTAGCTCGGTGCACAGTAAGTCAGTGCACCATGTGGGATACCGGCATGCTGGCATTTTCAGAGCCACAGGTGGCATGCAGGTGTGAGAATCAGGGTGTCGACTGGCACTTTGGCGTGGTAGTTGCTAGGTCACACAACTCCAAGGTGGTAACAAGTTGAACAAGTTGGTTGGCCACATGCTGAACGGTGTGGCCTGCAGCTGCATGGCTCTCATGGCACAGTCGTCAATTATGCGGAAGATGTGGCATGATGCCTTTAAATGTACAACAATCAAGGTCCGACGGGATCTTGCTTGTCGTACTCAGGTGCAAGGATGGCCGACTGCTTGGGCGAGTACTCAGCGCTGAGTGGTAGCACTGGCCCTGCTCAGTGAAGCCAGTTGCTCCCTCCGACAATTAAACATGTGTACTGTTCTGAACCCTATTGAACGGTCCCAGTCTGTGCAGCCGAGTACAACTAGCAACATTCTTGCTCACGGGCTTCCCGGTCGGACCGGGTCCGGCCTGCGAGTACGAAGGAATATTGGAGGTTACTCCCGAGGTAGAAGGAACAGAAAATACCCCACTTGAAGCCGCTAGTAGGGCTCCGGTGTATTTTCTCAGACTTACCAAAAGGCATATACCTGCCACCGTCGGTGGCTTCAACTAGCTCAAGCCCCGTCCGCTGACGCCGGAAGCTAGTGTACGGCTCGGACCGCCGGTGGAGTTCCGGGCAGGCTGCAATATCCGTGAGTGCAAAGTTTGCAGTAGCAGCGGTAATCCAATCTTGTTGGGCCGCATCTGTACCGCCTGTTGACCCAGCCTTCCGAAGGAGTCCTGCTGCGCGGCTTTCAGATTTGGCTCGTGCGGGGTGCGGTGATTCATCTGCGCAGAGATGCACGGGGCCCACCTCCTTGACTTTTAGAAGAGAGTATGACAAGCAAAAAACAAAACCCCACCGGCCCTTGCTGTCGCGGCATTCTTGCATTGCGAACGGGTTGGCCAGTGCTCGCCAACCGCGCAAGCTTCCGCACTTGGCGCATCCACATATGACGCTTGAGCGTCATACTCAACCGACATGATATGAGTGTTATGATGGCGTGAGTTGGCTCAATTCTGCCTTGAAGGAGCCCCTGAGGGTGGTCAGATCTCGGTGTGCCAGTGTGGCAGAGCCACCAAGTACAATCCCAGAGGCCTTGCGGCTGGGAAGGGTTATTCCTCCTCTTTTTCTTCTTCAACCGACATGTCTCCACGGCTGTGGTGGCTGTCTAAGGTCTGGGGCATACAGGACTAAGTCGCCCGACTGCAAAGTCCAGTGGACTTTTGAAATAGTCAAAGCAAGGGCTCAAAGCTGTAGAAGTAGACCTGATCATTCATGATTCCTGAACACTGCATGCATAGAGCTGTGCAGCAGACATAGTCAGGAGTATACTACGTAGGTTTAGCACTTATCCTTTGCAAGTACACAGTAGAATGCAGACACGGCGAAGCAACCCAGCCCAGCCAACACATTATCGTACATCGCGGCGGCTTTGGCCTCAGAATGATGCTGGCAATAGTTCAACTTGTCCACAAACCAGCCGCTGCAGCAGGCACTGGCCAAGCCACAGCAGTCTTGAACCAATCTCAGCCTGAATACAGACGAACCATAACAAGACACCATCATGTAAACCCTGCAAGGTCTTCTGCTGGACCCAGTGTAACCTAAGCAGCATCCAACAACTCGGTCGCTAGAAATTTGACTGGCAACTTCAGCAACATCAATGCACACTGCATGTTGCATGCCACACCCTCAGCCTGATTGATGTCTGACAGCGCCTGCTGCACACCAGATGCAAAGCTGCGAGCTTTATGAAGCCCAAGCTGCAGTAACCCTCTCTGTTTCTCTGCTGCTGCCGGTCCCGTGGCAGCTGCTTGCTTGCCAGTGTCAGCAAGCTGTGAGGCACCACCAGCGCTGCTTCCAGGGCCAGCTGAGCCTGGTCTGCTGCTTGCACTGCTGTTCCCCTGCTCTGCAACCTTCTTTACTGCCACTTCACATCTCCCAACTCCTCCTGGGCCTGTCATGACCACCTTGTCCTGCTGAGGACCCTTAGATCCCCAGAAAGCTTCGAGTATTGTCTTGTTACGCATGTTGGCATCCAGGAAGTCCAGTATCTGCCCATATGACACATAACCAGCAAACAGAGTCCGTCTGCGAGTACCTATCTGCCAAGGACTGCCGTCACCACTGCTGTTCCTTGCTGCGTTGCTATGGCCTGCTGCTGGGGCAGCTGCGTGGTTGCCGGCTGCTGTTGTGCTGCTGCTTGTGTTTTCCGCCTGGTGCTGGGTGTCACCGCCAGCGGCAGCTGTTTTGCTACTGGGGAGACTGTTGCTGGTCATGTCCAGGTCGGCGTAAGGTTGTACTGGTACAGAGTCATCATGGTCCAAAATTGCATGCAATATTACACAATAGCACCTGTCTGCATGTTCCAGCACCTGCAGGATCGGCAAGAAGCATGAAGGATGGCCAGCAGCACAGCAAGCCCAATCAACAAACAGGCAGAAAGACGTGGATCATTCCGCTAAGCACAACCTGAAGGTCAGAGATAGCGAGTCCCTATGCTGCGCTGCTTCATGAGGACAACACATTCAGGTTGCTCATGGTTCTGAACTAATGCACTCACCAGGTCCTCAAACGCATTGTCAAAATTGTCAACTGCAAAGCAGATGTCCGGGTAACATGGCTCAGGGTTACTGGCTTCTGCCCTGCTGCTGTCAAGGTTGACTGCTGTGATGGTGGTTGAGGCATACACGGGCTTTGTCACTGTGATCATGTCAGGTGACCAAGTACGGCCCTCAGCAACAAACGGAAGAGCTTCTCGCCTGCAACAGTGGTAGGTGGAGCACGCCGTGCAGTTGGATTGTGGGAAGAGTTGTAGGGGAGACTCGGCAGCTGTGGCCTGGTGCAGAAGCTGCGACATGGCAGGGCACTTACTGTTGTGTCAGGTTCAACAAGCAGCCATGTCACACAGGCACTGCTGCTGCTGCGGCAAAGCAGACAATGAGAATGTGCCAGGTCATCAACGATGAACTGCTACTAGACATCAACACCATGCAAGTCTTGTGCCTGGTTATGAAGCCATTGCATGCCCTTGCTACCTGCTGCAGCTCTACAAAGGCCGGCTTACCCACACGCTACCACTGTTAGCTGGTACTGGCTCTGCAGAACGTTGTTAAGCAGGACAGAATCTGGCCAGTTGACGGTATCGAAGTCTTTCCCGCTGAGCTGCAACTCCTGCGGAAGTTGCTTGGCTTTGCGCCGCACAAAGAATGGGGGCGACTGTGTTGGGTGCTTCTGGGACTTGACAAAGAACAACAGGTCATCATGATGGGTGCTGTCCACTGGCGTGACACATGTAATGAACTGCATGCGCGAACATAAACAACATTTGCTGCTGAGAAGTTTTGCATGTCAGCAATTACGCAAATGGCGCTGGTAGGGTGATGGTACAGTACAGTAGTTAGGCGATACCGGTACAACAGGCTATGGCCTGTGGGTTGGGCTCCACACACTATAGAGGTTCTTACCAGGAACTGAAACGCCTCCCACCATTGCTGTGTGCTCCAAACGTGCACATGCGGATGTCGTTCGCTGCTTGTCTGTTGCAGCAGTTTGGCTTGGTCCCTGATAGTCTGTAAAATCTGCCTCCTAGTGTCTGTCATGCCGCGCCACTCGTTAGTGCTCAACAGCGTATTTGCTTCACATGATCCATTTGTAAGCAACAGACTGCTCTCAGGCAGCAACGTCGGACGATGATGCAGAAGCCCCACACCAATGCACGAAGCTGGACCTTGCTAGACAAAGTAGTGGTGTCTGCTTGTACACGCTCAGGAGCCTTACACAAGCAGCCTTGTCAGGGTAGGAGCAATGAAAGGGAAAAGGACGCTTCGCCTTTGTCACTTGCCCACGGTGGCCTTCGTGGACTGTCAGATACGCCTTGCCAACACCATCAAACGGGGATACCAGTGCTGCTTACGAGCTGGTGTTGCTAATTGAGAGACAGTGGCGTTGGCAGCTTACTGGACCGTTGACGATGCTTGGACCAAGGAAACCTGCCCTACTCCACGCATATTGCCTCGGTCACCAGCATACAGGTGCCATTGCAGTGGTATAAATTGGAGTTGTTTGTATTAAGGCATAGTGTTGCGGCAGCTCCGCAGCAGCAGTGTATGGCAAGGTCATCAGAGACTGTCCCTGCTGATGAGGGACTTGCCAGCAGAAGAGTCATCTTAGGACTGAAATCCCCCATAAAACTGTATGATGGGCCAAGTAACGGAGCTGTGAACTCAGGGCCGCGCTTTACTGAGCTGATAAGGGCAGATGCAAGAGCAGGCCATGCAGCTGTCCTTGGCAGGAGGGAGCTGCGCAGGGTCACAGCTGAAAGGCCCAGCCAACCAATCCAGACAGATGCTGAGGACAAATCAGCCTCGTACTATGGGCCCGGCTCCCAGCACTGTCAGGTTGAAGGTGTCCTGCAACCAACCAACAAGGGTCAGGCTTTTTCCAGCAGGGCAGAACGCACCCACAACATGGCAGTCTTAGCGATGGAAAGACGACTAGCGCAGCTGAACGAGGAGCTCAACGAGAGCAGGGAACTGAAGGACAAGCATAAACAGCAGCTTAATAAGGTTGAAGCTGCATACAAGCAGAAGCTAAAAGATGCCGAGGTGTGATGTGTTCAGTGTGTTGATAGGCATGCCCAGCCTGGGCCTCATGCCCCCTCTTCCTGCCTGGAGCACACAACAGCATGCTGTTCATTTTGCAGCACGAGCCGGGAACACATCAAATCAAAACTATTAGAACACTCTAGATGTCCGAAGCTAACTCAGCAACTGCTTGGGCTTGCAGGGTGCAGTACGTGCAAAGCTCAAGGCCATGCAGCTGCGTGCGGCAGAGCAGTTCATTCACCAACGTCAGCTGAAGCTACTGTCGACATGCACTAGCTCATGGTTCTCTCATGCAAAGCGCTGCAAGCAGCTGAAGCTGAATCTGCGTCAGGTACAGCTCTTCAGAATGCTGAAGTACTGGGAGCCATGGCGGCAGCGAACACTGGCTAGAAGGTAAAGTTAAGATACCCGGAAGCAGCTCAGCAGCAGTACATAAACAAGAATAACCTGCAACTGCAAAACTCTACTCATTGGTTCTGTGCAGTTACCCCAACCTGCTCAACAAACAGCTGCGTGGTCACCTCAGCTGCCGCAGCAGTTGAGCTGCAGCCACAGCCACAGCCACAGCCAGCCTTGTCACTGCTGGTGTACAGGTAAAGTCCGCACAGCCTGTTGCAATCACCAGCATCAGCATAACAAGCAGCAGGCAATCTGATCGTACCGCTTGCTGAAGTGGCCAGCCACTGTTGCTGCAGGAGAGGAGCTTCCAAGACGCTCAGACTGCAAGCCACTGCTTTGCATGCTTGGCAAGAATACACTCATCACCAGGCAGTCAACAAGCAGAAGCTTCGCCGCATTCAGCTGTTGCGAATGCGACACATGGTCAGCAGCTGGTGGCAGTACATCACCTACAGACAGCAGAGGGCTCACCAGATTTGGCGAGCTAGGTTATGGCACAGAAAGAGGATGCTGTGGTGCAGCTTCCATAGGTGGTATAGCATACCTCTAGCTAGACTACACAAGGCTGATGAGCTGGCGGGTATGTTCATTGAGCGCCAAGCCAGGCTTGCATTGAAGGTGGGTCGCATGGCCATAGGGAATAAGCAGCATGATTGTTGGCTGTGCGACTGGCAGCCTCCTAGCCTGCCAAGGCAGATACAAGGCATCCACTGACATTTGTGAGCAATGTTGGTGTCTGAAGCTGCAGCAGCTGGCGTGTGTACATGATCCTGTTTGAGCTGTACAAGCCTTGCTTGACTGCCAGCTGTCCTAGTTTACTGTGATGCTGTGAGCTATTGCTGTGCAGGTTTGGCATGAACATGCATCAGCCGCTGTAGCACAGCGTGAGGAAGCAGAAAAGCAGCCAGCACTAGCAGTCCTGCGCCAGGCGCTTCAGCGATGGCAGGAGTGTGTAGTACTACAAGTGCAGTGCAGCTACCTACAGCACAGATACCAGCAGCGCCTGCTGCAGCAGACTTGGCAGTGTTGGGTTTTACTGCCAATAACCAGGAAGCAACAGCAGCAGGCTGAGTCAGCCTTTGCAGCTGTTTACAAGCAGCTGATGAAGCAGTGGGGATTGCAGGCTTTCAAACAGCATGCCCAGGAGTGCCATGCCAGGGAGCGGCGGGCAGAAAGGCAGATGTGCAGGAGTATGTCCCATTGGAGGGTGCTAGCTGCTACCAATGCTCGCAGCAGAAGGTTGTTAGCAGCCAGGGCAGCAAGCAAACAGCAGCAGACGCTCCTAAAGCAGTTCAGTCGATGGCACCAGTTGTCTACTGCCTCTGCAAAGCGCAAAGCAATTTCTCATGCCATGAAGCTGCAAGTAAGCAACACTGGCTATGCCTGTGCTAGCACTTAACCTCAGTGGTGCCTGAACATATTGACATATGTAGCTCGGATGAGTCTCCGGCATGCTGCATGTTGCCTAGTCATTGCCGCTCGCGCCAAACAGCGTAGTCATCACAGCTGAGCCTCACAACTGATGCTTGCTTCAGCAGTGACAACGCAGATGCGGGTTTCTGATGCAGGAAATGCTGTCGCAGCAGCAGGCAGCTGTAACATGTGCAGAGGCGCAGGCCAAGCTTGCAGCAGAGCAGTTGCAGCTGCTAGTGGCGCACAACCACTGTATACAGCAAGAAGCTACAGCAGCTTGTGCTGGCGCATTGGCAGGTGCGGCTCTTAAAGGATGCAGCATCTAGAACATATCAGTTGTAACCACAGCTGCAGCCATCAGCACCCACTGCATTGTGAGCAGACCACTCGTCTCATATTAGGTGTGCCTTGCAGTCAGCGTGCTGGCACCGGCTGGTTCAGTGAGCAGTGACAACAGATTACCTTGTTGCCCCTGCATAGGGTGTCTTGGGCCATCGCAGGCATGATGCTGTCATAATGTCATTGCTGGGGGCCTGCTCTGCATCCTATGTTGCATGCAGACCTGCAGTTCGCCCCAACGTTGCTTTGGCGATCACTGCCCTTCAGCCCTGGAGAGGCAGGTCTACAGCCCAGAGCCCGGCATGCGGTGCTGAGACTGGAAGCTCTGCAACCAACAGCACAGCAAATAGCAGGCTGTAGTGCTGTTGTGCCAGCAGCTGCAGAGCGTGGTTCAGTTTCAGCAGCGGCAAGGGTTGACGTACTGCTGGTATATGGGGGTGTGACGGGCAGCAGCTGGCTGACTGACCTTGACATGCTGGTCCTGCAAGAGTATTCGGATGGCGACTACAAGCTCAGTGTCTCACAGGTGTCTTGCAGCAGTGCAGGGAGTGCCAAGGGCAGCACCACGGCAGCTGTGGCGCAAGAAGGTGCAGACCATCAGGGGCCGGTCGATGCTCAGCAGGAACAGCAGCTGCCGATAGCTGTTCGTGACTTTGCAGCATGTGCATGTGGGCACAATCAGTTTGTGGTAGCAGGGGGCTTTGATGGCACCCAACAAACACTGGACCTGCAGCTCTGTGAATTAACACATAGCAAACAACCAGCAGACGGGCAAGCGAGGGCTGCCCATGCTGCTGGCCACCCAACTGATGGCTCCAGCAGCCAGGGTTGCAACTTGCAGAGCTGGTGTCAGGGTTACCAGGCGAGCTGGCAGGTGCTGCAACCTCGTAACCGCACACCTGTTGGCCGCTGTCACCACACAGTTAGCCACTATACTGAGGGCAGGAGTCTCGTGGTGTTTGGTGGTTGGACCAACAGAGAGGGCTGCCTGAATGATGTGTGGCTGTTTCATCAGGACCATCTGGAGTGGTGGCAACCTGAGACAGTGGGTAGGGATCCTGCGGGTGTCCTACAGCAGCAGGCATATGTATTGTCAGCGGGGAACCATCAAGAAGCAGTTTGTTGTGAGCTGGGTGTGTGAAGCCTCCCTGTTGCACGTGGAGCTTGTACAGTCCAAACAGATACGACTTTCTTTTTGAAAATATGCAGCACAAGAGCTACAGCTGCAACAGTGTATACATACTTGTGCTGTATCACTTGCAGGTGCAGAAGTACCCGTTCACAGACGCAGTCATGCTGCTGTTTTGCTTGGCCACAAGTTGTTCACCTACGGTGGGATTGATGGCCATGGTCAGCACTTGGATGACTTGTGGTGCCTGGACATGAAGAAATGGGAGTGGCAACGAGCTGCAACCAAGGTATTCTGCACATACTGGCCTCCTGGCTCCAAGTCGGGGAGACTCTGTGGGGCCCTCACACTGCTGGCTGCACGCTGCAACTTCTTCAATAAGATGCTGACTGCTGCAGTTGTGACCGGGTTTGTCCTAACCTGCTTGCATCAGTGACCCAATACACATACTGTGGTCCTAGCTTCAACTAGCAGTAACGCAAAAGAGTGTAATTTGAGAGTGCCAGAGAGGGGAGACACCTGCGTGTCTGAAGCGGTGCCATGTGTGTTTGATGCCCCCCTGTTTGCAGGAATGCCTGCGGCCTGCAGCACGTCGAGCAGCGTCCTTGGAGCTGATGGGTGACCGCTATCTACTGCTGCACGGCGGTTATTGTGGCACAGAGCAATTGCTGCATGACACCTGGGTGTTTGACACATGGGGCAATAGGTGGCTGCTGGTGGATGTGTCAGGTACAGAGTTTGGACTGCCCAGGTTGCAGCTTTGCTTGTTCACCATGAGCTCTCAACCGGGAAAAAATGACTACGCCATGCGTATAGTTGCTGCTTGCACTGGTTGACTTGAACTTGCACCGGCGGCATAGCAAGTGCACTGTCAACGGAGTTCGACAGTGCTACAAGCAGATAGTGTCTCAGCTCCTGCAATTGAGTGCCCCAATGGCCAGTGTATCACCCCATCTGTGCCAGGTCTCTGTAAGTCTCGACCTGTTGGCTTTGCAGCACCCGCATCGGAGTTGCCAGTTCCCAGAGCTCTACACACCCTCACACGGATAGGCCACAGGTTTGTGGTGATTGGTGGCCAGGGTGCCTGTGGACCTGTACCTGATGTGCAGCTGCTGGAGAGCCCTGCTGTAACACACGGCTTGCAGTTGCAGCGCCAGTGGCTTGAGGCTCAGCAGCAGTTGGTGCACAGCAGGGAAAGGTGTGCTGAACTGGATGCTGAGCTGGCCTGCTGTGTGGCAATGCTGCAGGAGAGCAGCAGGCAACTCCAGGTGGGATGGGATAAACTGCATTTTGGTATAATCAAGTCCTGGTGAATTGTTGATTTGCAAGACTATCCAATGATGACTTGGTGTCTGCAGCATGACCTGCAGCATTCTATACAGCTGCAAGAGTGTGCCTTGACATGCTTTCAGAGGGCATAATCATCACAGCCCGTATGCCGGACACTGACAAGGTGTAGTTGTTGAACTATTTCCAGGTGTTGAAAGCGGCATCTACACGAGTGACAAGTCAGCAGACAGCATTGCAGCAGGAGTGCAGCTTGCTGCAGAACAAGCTTCTTGCAGCTCAACAAGCAGCATCTTCTACAGCTGCTGAGGCACATCAAGCACAGCAGCAGGTGGTTGCTCTGCAGCGGCGACTGGTGCGGGCCAGAGATGGCGGCAGCAAAGCTGTCGAGGTGGCAAGGGAAAAGGCAGAGCAGTTGCAGGCAGCAGGTACGCTTGTGCACAGTGCTGCAGCACAGTTTTAGGATGAGTAAGGAGGTCGTAAGGCAGCTGATGCTGCTTCTCTTGTCTGCTGAAGCAACCTCTGTCTGACAGACGGCTGTTTCAATATTGTGGCTGTCCGAGTATGCTTACGCCGTAGCAAAAGTGAGATCTGCACTTGGTGGTTTGCTGTGCGCAGATAGACATGTGCTGGATTTGCAGCAGCAGCTCCAACAATGTCAGCGGCGACTGCAGCAACAACAGCTGAGCTTGTCAGAGCGGCATGCGGAGGTTGCAGTGCTGCAGTCTGAGCTGCAGGACTG
>NSMO01000616.1:396-12472 GCA_002588565.1 Coelastrella sp. UTEX B 3026
TGCATCCATTTCTGCTGTGCCTCACCTTCCTGTCACTACATGCGTGGCCTGTGAGTTGGGTGGCCCAGTAGCGAGAGCAGAAAAACACTGTGTTGTACTCGTGGTGCTCAACCTGCTGGGCATAGCTAGGCTTACTAGCCTACAACCATGGTACTTGTTGTGCATAGCAATCATGATATAGCCCACTCAAGTCAACAGTTGTTGTTGTTTCATGGATTGCAGGCTCTCTTTATCAAAAGTAATACATCTACATTGCAGCTATGGCCAACAGACTACTACAGATGTAAACTTAAAGCAGCACAGCTATGGGCAACAGCACAGCTATGGGCAACAAGCAACTACAATATTCATCGCTGCTACAACTGCAAATGCTGTAGCCGCCAAGTTTGTGACTGCCATGCAACAGCTAATGTCACTATCGATGATGATGTTATCTTGCTGATGCTATTGTTGCTGCCTCCTGCTCTTAGCTGCAGTGCTTTCATGAATACCTACAAGTACTGGCTCGAGGGGGGTTCTGCACCCCTCTACTAGTATTTGGTGTACAGCAGTTGCAACACTTTCCATGGCTTACTTGCTGCCACACCGTTGCAGGTGACAGTGTTGAACACCACATGGAGAAACAACACAGCTGGCATGTTCGGAGGAGGGCTCTACATGCAGAACTCCACTGTAAGCACGATACAGGTTGATAGTGCAGTGATTGCAATGTGGCTGAATTCTACTTTCACAACATCTACTTGAGCGTGTTGCGGCACCATGGACACTATGTTAGGAACCAACCCTACTGACAGGCGCGTGTCATTCTGCTTGACAATCATGCATATTGTTTACCGAGCCTTGGTATGACAGCAGTGCTGTCATACCAGCAATACCGGTCAAGCACAGTGGAGCAGATGGCATGTGTGGATGCTGTCACCATGTCATGTTGCCTTGTACTACCTTTGTTTGGTTTGTGCTCAGCAACACACTCGAGACTCGAACTCAGGCAACCACCTCTTTGGCATCGCAGATGTGTTTTGGCCATCACAGTGGTGTCTGAATGAATGGATGAGTGAATGAGCCCCGCATATCGCTTTCAAGACAGCGCTAGCGTAAGTTAAGGGAGGGTAACGTGTGTGGCGGGGCCACTCCACATTCCATACCGTCCGCTCTCGTCCCCGAAGGGGCGAAAGGTCATGGGGGACCGAGAGTGTGTGATTATTTCTTCTTCAAGGTTGTCCGATGTGCTGGGAAAGCTGTGCGCTTGTCGCGTTTACTTCCTGTTATTAGCGTCTTTCACTACGACAGAAATCTCTAACCGTCCACTAAGTGCCGTTAACCGTCCACTAAGTGCCGTTAGTTGTCGATAACTCACGGTAAGATGCACTTACCGCCATGCTCCGTCGTTAAGCCCGCGCAAACCTCAACGGTACTCAGAGGTAAGCCTTACCTTACAGTGTCTCCACGGTTACCGGCAGGTCATTGTTGTGACTACGGGGTAGATAATGCTGTATAAGGATGCCGAAAGTGCATAGTGAGGTCTCTCTTGTGTCTACAGTTGCCTCCCGTTCTAAAGTATGGGTTAGTGAATATATAAGTACAGTAATCACTGCAACAGCAATATAACAACATATCTTTCGATATAGCTTGGCAATTTGTTTGGCCGGGTCGGTTTTTGATCTGGCTCGCCAGCATTCTATATTATATCAAGATGCTCTATGGCTGTTAGGTATAGTTGTTTCAGTAGCGCTGTGCGTTTGGCGCCTTCCACTCCCAAATCTTCTCACAGTTGTGTGACCGTGCTGGCAGGTATCGCACCCCAAACACCCAGCATCAAGTTGCACTGTGCGACTACTGCATCGGGGTCGTATTCACGTATTGCGGTCAACAACTTGGCGTGTTGTTGCTCCCCTCTGGCCTCTTGGTCTGCCGGTCGGGTGTCCCGACAATATTCGACTTCCGCAATTTTGTGTCGGCGTCTTCTTCTTTTCTTATCATACTCATATAGTAGCGCGCCGGGCACAACACTTTAAACACCTGCTGGCATGCGCATGCCAGGGGGCAGGACGTTCTCCGGTACACAGCGGTGGATGTCAAGCTGTGGTATCCCTTTGGCTCTACGTCGTTTGTTGACTCCTATGTCTGCTGATATCAGCTGGCCTCCTTTGCTGGCAGCATTGATGGCCTCCACTATTGCTGACGCGGCTGTGTTGTGGCGGAGGGTGACCGGTTCACTGAGGTGCCAGCATCCACTCACTGCGTGATGGCCTCCATCATCGAGTCCGCACAGAGGGCATTGGTTGCTGGGCGCTTTCTTGTATCTATGAAGAAGTTGTCAGTGGGTAGCAGGCCGTATCTATAATGTATAATCAATTTGCGTTGTCGGCGTTTGACAGCGGTGCTTGTCATGAGCATGTGACTGTGCTTTTGATCTATGGTAGCCCTGGCTGCTGTCCAGGATTCGAAGTATATCGTGTCTTGGGCCCAATTCCCGTAGCTTGTGTGTGTGTGAGCTTTGAGGGCATCTGTTATGTTTGATGATGGGGTGAAGACATCTTGTGGTTCGGCCTGCGCATTTCCCATATGGGCGCCTTTCTTGGGCTTGGCCACAGCTTGTTCGTATAGCCAGTACATGCCCATCTGTTATTGCTTGGGGTGATGTAGCTGCTAATTTCTTCTTCCGCCACGACTCCATTGGACACTGCTACGGCTGTTTCATCAGCAGTTTCAATCCCGACAATGCCGATGTGACTGCGCACCTTTCAAAGATTTACCTCTCCGGGTGTGTGATTCGATGGCTTTTGCAATCTTGTTGATGATGTTCAGATGCCTATGTTCTCTGATATCTTGTGGTGTTTGCTCTTCGCACTTGGTATATGGATGCAAGGCTGTCCGTTGCTATGTATATGTTTGGCTCAACATCTGCATCCGCCAGGTCTATTTGCAATGCAATGTCTATAGCCGCTAGTTCCGCCCGGTTGATTGGTTCACCGCCGGCAGGTGTCCAGGAACACCTTCTTGCATGCGATCAATGGCTGTCACTTGTTCCTCTCTTCCTAGCCTAGTGTTTGC
Source organism: Coelastrella sp. UTEX B 3026 (assembly GCA_002588565.1). Taxonomy (NCBI): domain Eukaryota; kingdom Viridiplantae; phylum Chlorophyta; class Chlorophyceae; order Sphaeropleales; family Scenedesmaceae; genus Coelastrella; species Coelastrella sp. UTEX B 3026. The sequence goes on from NSMO01000616.1 coordinate 3,451, forward strand.
AGGAACATAGACGCCGGGCCTGATTCCTGGGGTCTCTCGGTTCGTGCCTGGCAGCGTGCTCCCGTTGGTGTGAATGAATTCCGTCCAGTCGTACCGCAGGGTTGGTGCCGTTGGGAGGACCGCTGCTATGACGGTGTTGGCAGCTCTCACTGCCCACGGCAGTGCTCCAGCTGAATGTATGTTATAACTCCTTAGCTGTTCTATTCATTGAGACCTGGGTTCATGCTTATTGTCCTGTGGGCGTTTTTCAAACATTCGCGGGAGGGTTGGCATCGTGTCCTTGCGTTGTACCGGTGGCATAGTCCACCAATCGCTATGCTCATTGTTTAACTAAAGGTGCACTACCCGGCTCTGTGCCCATCGTTTGAATCGCCTGCTTGAATCTGTTTCTCCACTGTATCCCATTAGAAGAGGTTTTCTAACAGGGTAGGTACTGCTCATAACCAGCTCGATTGCCTACAGCTATGAGTTGTGTGTGCCACTTTAGTGTGTCTGCAACTGGGATTTTGGTGTGGGGAGTATGCAGCCTGACATTAGACTTGGGCAATGTCAGTAAGTGTTTGCATTATTTCGGATATTGTTTTATCCACGTCATGTGAACAGTAGCGTTGTGTTCTTTCGAGTGCGCTGGTAGCATGAGTATTGTCATAGTGGGTATGTCTGATTGTATGGCCGGTTGCAGTGCCTACTTGACTGCCTTGCTAGTTACTGTAGTGTCTTATCAATGTGTCTCTCATGGGCAACCAGGACATGCTACTTCTGGCCTCTTGTGTTTGACTCTTGTATGCTCGTTGATACTTGTCTACTGGTTGAGGATTGCTGCAGACACCCCGCATATACTTACAGATGGCTATCAAACCATGCATTGTGCATAAAATTGCCGACTGATGTCGCAGGGAAGGATCCTCAACAACACCTTCACTCAGGGCAACAACGCAACCTGGGGAGGTGGTGTTTTCTGTGGTGGCTGCAAGTTGCAAGTCGTCTGTTCAGTCTTTGTGAACAACAGTGCCGCCGCTAATGGTGGTGCACTCAATGCTGACCAAGAAGCTCAGGTAGGTGTTTGATTGTTTATAAATCACATAATTCATAGATCGCTGGTTTCAGCCTTTCATGATGACCTACACCTGCTCACACCCCTCCACCACCGCAGCAGTCCAACCACACCCCTGGAGTTGGACTGTGGAGACCATTGATATGACAAGACGATGAAGGCATGCAGATACACTTCATGCAGCACAAATTTTGGAAACAAATAGCTATAATTTTGCACACTGTTCGTCGCTGCTACAACTGCAAAGGTTGAAGACGCCAAGTTTGTGGCTGCCATGCTCTGCTATGTCACTGCTGCTGATGATGTCATGTTGCAAACGTTATTGTTGCTGCCTCCTGCTCTCAGCTGTAGTGCTTTCTAGAAGACCCGCATGTCAGAGGCAACAGCACTCGCTCTTCCAGCTCGGAAGAGTGGCTCCAAGGGGATGCTGCGCCCCTCTAGTAGTGTTTGCTGTACTACAGCAGCTGCAACACTTTCCATGGCTTACTTGCTGCCACAACGTTGCAGGTTACAGTGCTGGACACCACATGGAACAACAACACAGCTGGCGGGAGTGGAGGAGGACTCTACATGCAGAACTCCACTGTAAGTACAATGGGGCCCTCAAGCTGACAATGCAGTGATGGCAAGTTGGCTAGCGCCACATCTACAACATCTGCCTCGGCTTGCCGTGGCTCAATTTGCAAAATGATAGATACCAATCCCATTGAGAGTCACGTGTCATATGTCTCGACATTCAGAGACGTTGGGTACCAACTTGCTGCCATATCAGCACTACTGGCCAAGTTCTACACAGTGATGGCAGGTGGCATTTGTATATGCTGTAGGTTACCATCATGCATTTCATTACCTTGGCCAGGGTTGTGCTTAGCAACATACTCAAGCCTAGAACTGAAAACCCCTGGCAGCCACGTCTTTGGCCAGGCAGATATGTTTTAGCCTTCACTGTGGTGTCTCATCAGTGTGTCCTTGCCGCAAGGTTGGTGCTTCAACATGCCACTTCTGGCCTCTTGCTGTTCACTCTCGTCTGCTCGTGGATGCTTGTCTACTGGTGGCCACCAGTAGACATGTGCAAGCTGGGCTTGCAACAGATACTCAGCATATACTTGCAGATGGCCATAAAACATGTGACGTCACATGCATTGTTGCTTGAATCCGGACTGATGTCGCAGGGAAAGATCATCAACAGCACCTTCACTCAGGGAAACAACGCAACCTCGGGAGGTGGTGTGTGCTGTGATGGCTGCATGTTGCAAGTCACTCGTTCCGTCTTTGTCAACAACAGTGCTGCATGGTCTGGTGGTGCTATGTATGCTGAAAGGGAAGCTCAGGTAGGTGTTTGATTTTCAGCAAAATGGGTATCACATCATTGATGCAAGGCTTTGATGATGATAATCAACATCTGATCACACCCCTCCACCACCACAACAGCTCACCCCCACCCCTGGGATGGTTTGCCAGTGTTTGCTTTGACAAGGCAATGCAGACATGCATCGACGCAGTTCATGCAGCACAACCATTGGCAGCAATCAACAACAATCATGAGCTGCTCACAACTGTTCATCTCTGCTGAAACTGCAGATGATGTTGCCACCAAGTTTGTGGCTGCCATGCCACTGCTAATGTCACTATCAATGATGATGGTATCTTGCTGATGCTATTGTTGCTGCCTCTTGTTCTTAGCTGCAGTGCTTTCATGAAGACCCACAACAAGTGGCTTGAGGGGAATGCTGCACCTTTCCATTGATGTTTGCTGTACTACAGCAGTTGCAACATTGCCCATGGCTTACTTGCTGCCACTTCATTGCAGGTGACAGTGTCGAACACCACATGGAAGAACAACAAAGCTGTCTATGATGGAGGAGGGCTCAGCATGCATAACGCCACTGTAAGCGCGATTATGGTTGATAATGCAGTGATGGCAATTTGACTAGCGCCACTTGTACAACATCCACATGAGCTATGGAACCATTGGCACGATGTTGAGAACCAACCCTATTACCGCTCGTGTGTCATTATGCTTGAAATTCAAGCACGTTGGTTAGCAAGGTGTCACACCCAGCAATACTGGAGTCTTGCACAGCGGCGGCAGACGGCATGTGCGGTTGATGATTGTTTCGTCAAAGCCGGAGGAGAGCGTTACATGATTAGGTTCACTGTAAGCATGATCAGGGTTGGTAAAGCAGTGATGGCAAGCTGGCTAGCCCACCTCTACAACTTCTGCCCGAGCCTGCTGTGGCTCCTTAGGCAAAATGACAGGGACCAACCCTATTGAAAGTCACATGTCATTCTGCTTAACAATTAGATACGTGAATCACTAAGTTGCTGTCATATCAGCATTCATGGCGAAGTCCTACATAAAGAGGCAAGCATACGTGGATGCTGTCACCATCATGTATTCTACTACCTTTGTCCGGTTCGTGCTCAGCAACATATTCGAAGCCTCCACCTCAAATACAACCCACCTCTTTGGCCAGGCAGATGCATTTGCGCCATTACTGTGGTGTCTCATCAGTGTGTCCTTCCCACCACAACATGCTACTTCTGGCCTCTTGTGTTCACTCTCGTCTGCTCGTGGATACTTGTCTACTGGTAGAGGCTGGCAACAGATTCCCCGCAAATACTGGCAAATGGCCACCAAACCATGCATTGTTGCTTGAATCCGGACTGATGTCGCAGGGAAAGATTCTCAACAGCACCTTCATCCAGGGAAATACTGCAACCAATGGAGGTGGTGTGCGCTGTGTCGGCTGCATGTTGCAAGTCGCTAGTGCCATCTTTGTCAACAACAGTGCTGCAATGATTGGTGGTGCTATGTATGCTGAAAGGGAAGCTCAGGTAGGTGTTTGATTTTCAGCAAAATGGGTATCACATCGTTGATGCAAGGCTTTAATGATGATGATCAACAACTGATCACACCCCTCCACCGCCGCAGCAGCTCACCCCCACCCCTGGGATGGTTTGCCAGTGTTTTCTTTGACAAGGCAATGCAGACATGCATCGACGCACTTCATGCAGCACAACTATTGGCAGCAATCAACAACAATCATGAGCTGCTCACAACTGTTCATCTCTGCTGAAACTGCAGATGATGTTGCCGCCAAGTTTGTGGCTGCCATGCCACTGCTAATGTCACTATCAATGATGATGTTATCTTGTGATGCTATTGTTGCTGCCTCCTGTTCTTAGCTGCAGTGCTTTCATGAAGACCCACAACAAGTGGCTTGAGGGGAATGCTGCACCTTTCCATTAGTGTTTGCTGTACTACAGCAGTTGCAACATTGCCCATGGCTTACTTGCTGCCACTTCATTGCAGGTGACAGTGTCGAACACCACATGGAAGAACAACAAAGCTGTCTATGATGGAGGAGGGCTCTACATGTGGAACGCCAATGTAAGCACGATAAGGGATGATAGTGCAGTGATTGCAATTTGGCCAATGCTACTTCTACAGCATCTACCTGAGCCGTTGCGGCACCATGGACAATATGGTAGGAACCCACCCTACTGACACGCGCGTGTGCTTCTGCTTGACAATCCGTCAAACCATGTGACGTCACATGCATTGTGCATGATTGCGGACTGATGTCGCAGGGAAAGATTATCAACAGCACCTTCACTCAGGGATACAACGCAACCTCGGGAGGCGGTGTGTGCTGTTATGGCTGCATGTTGCATGTCACTCGTTCACTGGTTGGCTAACGGTGTTGCAGTCAATGCCTACCAAGAAGCTCAGTTGGGTGTTTGATGTTTATCAACCCTGCTATTGTCACTGCTGATGATGATGGCATCTGGTGGTGCTATGGTTGCTGTCTCCTGCTCTCTGATGCAGTGCATTCGTGAACATCTGCAGCTAGTGGCTCTAGGGGAATGATGCACCCCCCTACTAGTGTCTGCTGTACTACAGTAGTTGCAACACTTTCCATGGCTTGCTGCCACACCGTTGCAGGTCACAGTGCTGAACACCACATGGAACAACAACACAGCTGGCGGGAGTGGAGGAGGACTCTTGTCGGCAAACTCCACTGTAAGCACAAAAAGGACGGATAGTGCAGTGACGGCAAGTTGACTATCGCCACTTCTACAACATCTACATGAGCCTGCTGTGACACCATTGGCAGGATGATAGGAACCAACCCTACTGACAGTCGTGTGTCATTGTGGTTGACAATCATGCACGTTGGTTTCTGAGGTACCACTTGTACCAGTTGGAGTCTTGCACAATCAAAGCAGACGGCGGATGATGATTTTTTTTTTAGCAGCCGGAGGAGGGCTTTACATGATTAGGTCAACTGTAACCATGTTCAATGTTGGTAACGCGGTGATGGCAAGCTGGCTAGCGCCACTTCTACAACATCTGCCCGAGCCTGCTGTGGCTCCTTAGGCAAAATGACAGGGACCAACCCTATTGAAAGTCACATGCCACTCTGCTTGACAATTAGGGACGTGGGTTGCTGTATTGCTGCCATACCCAACACTATTGGCCCAGTTTTACACAGTGATGGCAGGTGGCTTTTGTATATGCTGTCAGTTACCATCATGCATGTTACTACTTTTACGCGGGTCGTGCTTAGCAACATACTCAAGCCCAGAACTGAAAACCCCTGGCAGCCACCTCTTTGGCCAGGCATATGTGTTTCAGCCACCACTGTGGTGTCTCATCATTGTGTCCTTCCAACCATAACATGCTTCCTCTGGTCTCTCAAGAGTGTTTGACTCTTGTCTGCTCGTGGATGCTTGTCTACGGTTAGAGGCTCGCTGCAGATACCCAGCATATACTGACAGATGGCCATCAAATACCAAACCATGCACTGTGCATGGATTACAGACAATTGCTGCTAGGAAAGATCATGAACACCACCCCCCATCAATTTGTTGGCTGCTGCTTTTTGCTGCAGTGCTATCAGGAAGGCTCGCAACCCGCCCGGGGGGGGGGGGGGGGGTGTAAACACACTTCTACTATATGTGTTATACAATAGCGGCTGCAACATTTCCCACGGCTTACTTGCTGCCACTATGTTGCTTGCAGGTCACCGTTGTCAATACCACATGGAACAACAACACGGCTGGCCAGTTCGGTGGAGGGTTGGCCTTTTTTGCGGCAACAAATGTAAGCCTTCGGGCGTGTACTGTCATGTGGAACACAGCTGAGAGAGGTGGTGGGTTGTACTGCACAGATAAAACAGGTTGTAGCCTCCTTGACAGCCTAATAGCCCATAACCGTGGGCTGGACGTGGGCGGTGGCATCGCAATCGCCAATAATGCCTCCTTATTACTGTTGGGGAATTCTACTGTCACTGGCAACAAGTTGCAGGGTGGGTGGTATGGTGGTGGTGTGTATCTGTCAAGTGGAAACTTTCAGCTTGATCAAGTTGTTCGTGCAACGCACAATAACAGTGCCACCTTTAATGACGACATTTCTTCTGACCTCACTCACATCAGTGTAGTGGGAGAATCCGTTTTGAAAGGGTATGTTAATCGGCCAGGAACTGATGAGGGTTTGCTGCATGTTGCCTTGAATATGACTGGTTACAATGGTCTTCCTTGTGAAGGCGAGCCTGCACAAGCCTTGCTAGCTGGTGGAGGCGTTCTGGCCACCAACCGCAGTGATACACAGGGGATAGCCCACCTGAGCTTCAAAGTTGCAAGCCCCCCTGGGCAGTATGACATACTAGTATCAGCCGTAGATTGGTCAAATATTGAAGCAATCAATATAGTTCTGCATATACGGGACTGTGCTCGTGGCGAGGTGGCACCTAGCCCCAACAGTTGTCAAGTGTGTCAGCAAGGCTACTTCAGCTTTGACCCTACTAGAGGTGTCTGCAACACTTGTCCTTCCAATGCCAATTGCACTGGTGGAGATGTCATCTTGCCACTGCCGGGCTATTGGAGGTCCTCAGCCAACTCAACACAAGTGCACAGGTGTGTATGCCTCTTGAGCCTACCTTGCTAGGTTGAGTACAGCAAACTGCTAGCGGCGAGCCCACCTAGTCAATGTCAACTTGCATGTGAATGTTATAACCAGTAGGACAAGGACTAACCCATACGTCTGCTTGTGATTATGCCGTCGCGGGCGTATCGTCTCGCAACACAGGCGCTTGACAACCACTGCATCACATCCTGTTGGCGGCCGGACTAAGCATGTGCAGAAGGTCTCCCTTGTCAATGAATGATTGCTCTACACGAGCCCGTCAGAACTTTGTCATGAGCAGCCCAAGACTCCTTCGGATGGCGTACCCCATGCATGGCACGACAGCTCTTGCCAGCGCATGTATTCTGTTTGCATTGGCTCAATCTCTTTTACACATTTTGTATGACCTTGCAGGTGTCCCAACCCTGGTGCTTGCAACATCACGAGGTTGACATTGGTGCAAGATTGTTCTGCGGATCCCACTTGTGGAGCATCAGACACCTTCAAAGACCTTCAGTGCAGCCAAGAGTACTATGGTAACTTGTGTGGCATGTGCAAAGTTGGCACTGGCGCCACCAAGCTCTTTGTCTGTCAACCATGCTTGAAGCCCAACTATCTCATAGCCTTGTATGTTGTAGCAGCAGTGGTCATGTTGGTCTTCATCATGTTGCTGTGCCATCTCACTCGTAATCAAAGTAGGAATGCGCTGCTAGGTGTTCATGGCAAGTTGCCTGCAGCAGAGTTGCTACGCCCGCTGGTGTTGTACAGTCAGTATATGCTCATTGTATCTGGTATGAACTTTGAATGGCCTGCTAGCATTTCATACCCATTAAAGATATTGGCGTGGTTTTGGTCCTCAGCATCTCCTGCGACCCTCAGCATAGAATGTTTACTTCCTCAAAATGCTAGCCTCCCGGCATCTATACAGAAGGTATTGTTCTATCTGCTTGCACCTGTCATGTTGCTTTTGTTGGTGGCTCTATGTGAGGCGATGCAACTGATGGTCAAGCATGCACGGTCGGCAGTGGTTGCTATGGAGTTACGGGACAGACTGTTTAGCACTATCTTGGTAGCGCTCTTTTTCTTTCTGCCTTCTATCTTGCGCACAGTGTTCAGCATGTTTGCTTGTGTCTTGATTGATCAAGCAGCAGAGGCGCCATACATCCCTGCTGCCATCGGTTCCTTCTGGGTGTATGATATGAATCAACAATGCTTCACTGGTTACCACAGGGCTTGGGCGTTTGGCTTGGGGCTGCCCATGGCATTGTTAGTTTCCTTGGGAATACCAATAGGCATGTTGTTGCTCCTCTCCTTGAACAAGAGCAGGCTCAAGGAGACAGCATTCATCCAGCACTACAGTTTCCTATACAAATCCTACATTGAGCGTTTCTACTACTGGGAGTCAATGGTTGTATGTCAGACTATCATTCTGGTGGCAATAAGTGTCTTTGGTGTCAACCTAGGCACACACTACCAGGTGATTGTTATGAATGCGGCTTTGATGATTATGGTGGTCTTGCTGTTGGCTTGCGAACCCTATCTATACCCTCAAGCTGGTAGGGTGATGCTGCAGGCAATGCTATGCTTGTTGCTCACCAGCTATGTTGCGCATACATTCCTGGACTACGGTGATGTCTCGGCCAGTCCGGTGTATCGCTTTGTGATGGGGTGGGTCTTGTTGGTTGCTAATATGACCTTCATTGCATCGGTAGTGTGGCAAATGGGCAAGTTAGTGGAATGGAAGAAGTTGGCAGCAACAATAAAGAAACTTGTTCACCAGACCATTTACAAAACTCATCAGATTTACTGGGGGGTGGGGGGGCGATTGTCATAGTGCTATGGCTGGTGGTTAGCTTGTATATATAAAAGTTGCTGCTGTGGATCAAGGACCAATGGTTGGTGGCTGCCTTTCCAGACCAAGTTGGTACCGGCTGTCAGTCGGTCTGTAATGGGACTAGGGAATGTGCAACTTGGCAACGTCAAGAAGAACCACTGATCGGACACCATGGTATGTTGCAGCTCTTGCATGAATCTGGTATGTTGCAGCTCTTGCATGA
>NSMO01000617.1:0-13025 GCA_002588565.1 Coelastrella sp. UTEX B 3026
GGCACGAAGGATGTGTCGGGTCCGCTGCCACCGTACTATCAGGAGGAGACCTGCGCTGCCGCGCACGGCAAGAACGCTGGTCAGCTTGTATCGTGCGGTTTGTTGTACATGGACAAGGGCGACAACGTGCTCGTCACACCGGAGAACACCGTTCAGGTATGCCCATGTTGATGGCTTCATCACAAGCTGGGTTCCGGGCATGTAGCATCCTGCAAGCACCTGCTATACGTAAAGGGCTTTGGCAGATTTCATAGGAAACGCCTTGTGCTTGTTTGCGTGTATAGTGAACCCAGTATTTGACAAGACTGCCATCCAAGCCTGCAGGCGTTGTCCATTGGCAATGCCACTAGCAACAGCAAGCTTTGACAGCTTCGTGTTTGCTCTGTGGCGCCTTTCTGCGTTCTCTCAGGTCTGGTACACAGCTGTCACATCTCCAGATGCCACCAGCGGCACCATCAGCAGCACAGTCAAAGCCAACGCCGGCGAAGCAGCAGGCAAAATCCGCATTGAAGCTGTGCACATTCTGGGAGCTGCCGCCGGCCAGCAGGCACCAACTGCCACCGTCAATGGGCAAACTGCAGCAGTCGAGTTTGATGCAGCAGTCGGTGCATTCAAGATCTCTGGCTTGAATGTCATAGTGGGCGAGACCTTCTCAATCAACTGGAGCGCATAAGTTGAAACTGGTTAGCATTGGTCACAGGTCGATTGGAGGTGGTTTCAATAGTCATCAGAAACTCAACTTATGAAGCAATGCTACCCTTGATGGTGGCCGGTTACCACGGTTTAGATGCTGGCATGGGGGCGTAAGAATCGCTGCTGGTTGAAGCTCACATTATAGTGCACAGCTGTGCGATCTTTGAGACATTAGACTTGCTGGTACTAACTCAACCCTGTATGCGAGTTTTCGAACACACACTGTACTGAGTCACACACTACATTTGAATTGGCAACTACACAAGGATCTGCACAGCTACAGCATAGTGCAAGCATCCTCATACGTGTATGTGTGCGTGTGGTTGTGTGATTTGTGGCTCAACATCACTGTTTCCTGTAAAGGGCTTTGTGTTTTTGTGGGTGGCAGCGCAGCACCTTCTCTCGGGCGACGTTTAGCTGTTATTTCTGCCGGAGATAACACGTTAGTAACATGTTGCAGCAATAGAGTGCTGTGCTGTCATCAACACTCTGCCTGCTGCAGATCAGCACAGAAACAGTGCACAACGGTACTTGTATACTACTGTCAGATGTTGTATATGACAGGTGACTGAGAGGGTTTTGGGTGGTCTAGGGCACTGGTGAATTCATGGCCTGCGGATTTTGGCGGCCGCTGTGTTTCTTTAGTCTGGTGTTTGTGTGCATTCTAGGACGGCCATGTCTTGCCGCCATATTTCATTCACTGCATTCTACAGAAGACAACTGTTGGTGTGTATGTTATGCATTGTTGAGTCTGACATCTGCACATGCTATGCCTCATGTTGTTGTAGTTGGGCCTCGCAGCCTGCTGCCACTGCATGCAAAAGTGCCAGGTACATCATGTCACCAGCCACCATGCAGCGGTTGTCTCTCTGGTTCGAGTGCAAGCACATGTTTTAAGGGATCCATTGCTTGAAATCATTATAGGCTGCAATTCCAGCTGATTGTGCGCTTATCTTTGGCTGTTGTTCCAGATATACCCGCTTACTATGCGGGTATATCTGCAAATGATTTGCAGAGCTAGCTTGTCAATAGAGAACAATCCATTCATCTTAATGTGTGAGTCCAATCTTGAACTCAGACATGGCTAGTAGCCTCTAGTATTGATCAGTGCCTTAGGAGTGGAACAATCATGTCATGCATGTTATAGTTCACCTGCTGGTGTCCCCGGCGTGTTTGGTCTGCGCAGACGCATGCGTAATCAACACATTATGTGCGTTGTTTGAGTCACGCATGTGGCGAGTGAATGTCTAATGCCAGAGCGGGTTGTCATGCGCCACGACTGTCCAAAAAATGCTTCCCGCCTACTAGCCTGGTAAATTGTGACTGATGATTGAGAACCGCGACTTGTGTTGCACCAACTTGATGACACCCTGGCTGCCAGTGATGGTGTTATTGCATAAGCCTGAAAGTGTAGGAGTCTAACAGTATGCTTTCAACTCTAAGCGTACTCCTTGAACGAAACATGATAAGGAGAGACAAGTTACAGTGGATACCTCACCATCTAGAATGGTAATCTCAACACCTAATAGGGAACTGACTCCACACCTAATAGGAATTTCAGACTGATTGAAACAAACAAAGGTAAGGCCAGATGAAACCTTGTCAAGCACTCAGTCTCTGTTGTGTCGCAACCGCTACTGTTGCCCCACCCATCATCAGCAACTCATATGTCCATAAGGACACACGATGCGATTGTTGTCCCACGCATCACCAGCAACTCATGGACGTATGAAAACACACACGATCAAAGCTCCACACAGCAGGTCAGAAGGTTTGTCAAACTTACACAAAGGTCAGACCCAAGGATGCACATTGAGCTGGTGATGTTGTAGCATGCAGCAGTACTAGTGACCAGCAGTTGGAATGACCAGGCAAAAGGTCACAGACTGAGCTTGATCCAGATATATGTCGAGCTGTTGATACTGCCAGTGTCGGTATGGCTTTGGTATAGTCAGTAGGTCACATACTGACCAGGTGCCCATCCTTGTTGGCATCAACATAACCTGTTGAAAGACTCACATCAGAACAACCTAGTCAAACAGTGCTGACACTTGGCCTTGTGAACATATGCAACACACAACCCAACCCTATTCACGCTGACGCAACACCTGTTGCTATATTCACACCGCAACGACCAAGAATAACAGTGCTGAAGCTTGGCCTTGTAGATATATTCAATACATACAACCCAACCCTATTCATGCTGATGCAACGTCTGCTGCTACATCCGCACCGCAGTAACTGAGTCCAACAATGCTGACGCTTAGCCCTGCACAGCCCAATCAATACACCAAAGCGCGGCCAACAACTGGACCCAGACTATGGCCATAGCAATAGGCAACTGCTGCAGTTGACTGTTGGGTTGCATCGAGCAGCAGCCCCTAAAACAGCCTAAAACACCATCCACATACAAGCAAGCCAGCTTTGCTCACGACCACGCATACTTCTGCCTTATTCACTCACTTGCAATGTTCACCCACTTACGAAGTTGTTTGACTTACATAAGATTTATACTGAAAGCCAGCCAGACTGAGGGGGTGAGGAGGGGCACGGGTGAAGGCTGTGTCTGGATCCCAACTTGAATTACCATTGTGACAGCGATTCAAGTTGTTCGCTTGCTACTAGTAGCGCTAAATGGCGATGGTCACAGCTGACACCTATGTAGCTATGTACAGCTATATACAACTGTCATCTGAGACAGCAGTAGAGGACCAGTTGCACTGCATAAAAAAACTGCCCACACATCTGCTGCCGACGAATGGCTGGGAGCAGATTAAAAGACGTCACAAATATTGAATGTGTGCTTGGCACATTCAATTGCATGCCAAGCAGTATCACCACCAGATGTAGTGAGCTAACACGAACTGTACAGACACTATATTGCAGTGCCTCAAATAACAAATATAACTAGGTGGCACCAGCATGTTGCAACCTGACCAATATAACCTGCTAAACCACATCACCAGAATCAATGATCTGACAAATCCACACATGCTATTCACTATATACAGCGCAGCAATGCTATACTAAACAATCTTCTACTTGATGTTTGCAACCTTCTGGTTGCACCTGTCGTTCACTTCACCCTGATAAAAGTCCCAAAACTGGGATGCGGTGCACTGCTGATAACCAAATGTCCAATACGAGCTGCAACTCACACTCCAAGAGCTGGTAGCAGTTTGCTGGCACACACCATATGCGATGTTTGCACACTGGCTCAAAGTAACAGGGAAAAATGACGTAAGAGGCTGCTGACCACCGTTGCAGTATAGCATGGCAGTGTTACATGCACCATCTGCCACCTCAGCACCTGCTGCTGCACCGTACTCCTTGCATTGGTCGCCATTTACGATGGGTGGGGCAGGAATTGAGCTGCAGGTCTTCTGGCACACGCTAAAGCAGTTGTTAGTGGTGCAGTCTTGGCATTCAATGCATGGACCGTTGCTGCTGCTTGCGCCAGAGAAATAGTTCCAGGCAGCCTGCGCAGCCTCGCCAACCCAGCTGTTTTGGGAGTTTGTTGACTGCACTGACTGGACGGACTGCGCGTCGAGAAGCTTCCGGGACGTTGTATGCGGACTATGCGCTGCTGTGATTGCTGGGCTGCAGGCCAGGAGGATTATTGCCACGACGGGCAACAGAAACCTGGCCCTGAGTAGGTGCTGTGTGCCTGCCATCGTGGATTGCAGAGGCCTGATGTCGCGAAGATGTGGTGAAGCCCCTGCATGGAGTGCAATAGATAGGGCCAAGTCAGCGGCGATCATTGGCAGCAAAGTTTGCACTACACGGGCAACCCCCTTAGTATGCGAACCTAGACCCTTAGTAGCGCCGGAGGGGGCTTCGTAGCATGTCGCGACGAAGGGGGTTCACACCCCGGAAGCTTAGTAGACGCTTCGCGTACCAAGGGCTGTGGCAGGGGTGCCAAGCGCTGGGCTTCAAGTACGGTACTTAGCACTGAAAGCAACCTTTTCCCGATTTCGAAAGCAGTGTGTACTATACGGTCGCAGTGCTTGTCTTTTTGTTGTACTTTTGTGCTGTACTGTACTGTACTGTACTGTACTGGCGTACTTGTCGTAACTGGCACCTCATATCAAAGGCAGTTATTAGGCAGTAATTGTAGCGAGGTACCCCTCTGAAACGAGGTGACCATCATGCACTACGGCTGCTTCCAGGGTTCCAGCACAGCTATAACGCACAGGTGAGGTCAGTGTTAATTGTGGCAAACTTACGGATCATGGATGCAGTCGCAGGCAGTTCGGCTGTGGCAGAGCGCGGGCAAACTGAACTACTTGTTGTGGCTGCGATGGTGCATCAGCTATGTGCTTGTATAGAAAGCTACTATAATGCGCTTACCTTGTAGAATCAAACAGTCAGAAACAGGCACGCCGAGCAACTTGATTGTCAGGCCAACAGGAATTGTTCTGGTTGGTAGTGTAGCGATCGCAAACTGCACCTTTTTGCTTTGTTGCTAAACACTTGACAACAGAGGCTTTATATCGGCGTCACCACTGACAGCTAAGTGCTTAATAATAAGTGTGACCAAGTGTGGGCCGAGTGACAGCTTCTGTCTGTTTCACCGAGAGGGCCTCGCGCGAACTCAAACACATTAATACTATAACCTGTGAGCTACAGTGCCCGCTTGCAACTGCCTCGTCCACAAGTGCAGTGAAAAGCGGTCGGCCGGTATCATCCAGGCGGGTGCACTCGCGACGCCAGTATCGACCACTTGCCCTCTTCTCAGATGACTTCAAGCAGCTAACTTTGTGCAGGTTTCAGCACACATGCATACCAACGGACAACCCTGCTTCAGTTTGGAGTTTGCGGGATTGGAGCCATCACCAATTGAGACTTTCGTGCAAAATCTCCGTGCAGCTTCACAGGACGGCCCACATACACGCAGTCCACTCTTTCAACAATACAAGCTGCAAGGTACTGCGATCGCCAGCAAACACGGCCACATCTGCACAGTAAAAAGGTGATGCATCTCAACATATGTTGCACAACATATGTGCATGTTGCACAACAGCTGCACTACCCAGTGGGGCACTAACTGTCCTTTCCGAACACTGCCGCCCAATACCGCAAACAGATTGACCACCTTCAAAGGGCACTGTACCTCTTTGTATGGCTGTGGCTTCAAGCAAACGGAACAACAATCCCGTACACTCACAGAAACTCACTGATTGCACCCCAGTTGACAGGTGCTGCAGCAGTTGCTTTAATAACACACATATTGTACAGTGAACTTCAAGCCCAACGAGTTGATGCCCGGTTGGTAGCTGGCGTGCAGTGCATGCAAGCTGTCTGTCCTAGCTGGCAAAGCTTTCTTTCTCACCCATCATGCTACCGCATGCCAATGGTTAGCAAGATAGTGCCGACCATGACTCTCCGTATGAAAGGCTTACGTTTAAACTCTACTGCATATATATGAAAGCGACTGAGCTATGCAACACGTCAAATGCGCTGGCAAGAGCTGCAGTGTCATGCATATGTGCAACTATGACGATACTGTATATGTACAATGGTCAAGTACTTGCAGTACTAATTAACTGTGCTACTGCAACGGTCCAACTCTTCAATGCTGTAAATGCACACTCAACTGCAACACCAGCAACAAACTGCCAACTTACCAACAAACACAAGTCACAATACAATACAAGACCTCATATGTGCTCGCTGATAAAGGCTGATCTGAACCTGGAATGTCATCTGCAACCACCAGATGCATGCATGTAAGCTGTTGATCAGTTGCTTACAGGCCCTGCTGCTGCTGCTGCTGCTGGTGATAGTCGGCCCTCTATGTACATGCATGATATTTTCTCAACAGATCCCAACAATGAAACCATAACATTCATACATTCTGTCCATACTGTACACATGGACAACGCCAGTGCATTGAGCACGCACCATATACACTGTTGCATCCGTTTGCTGCAGCATCAAGACTGCATGACTCCCCACAGTGCTTGGCTGGGCAACTACACACAGTGATCAAGTTACACAGTGTGTCACGCATATCGGCAGGCTTGGTCTGGCAGCTGGAGACCATTTTAGGCCAGAAGGCCAGAACCCTGAACACTGTATTGCTTCCCTAGGTACAACAGCATTCTGTTACATCCCACGTACTGGCCTGCCTCAGCATCTGCTCGACCCAGCAGCCTGCTGCTGCTGCTGCTGCTGCTGCTTCAACCAACAGGCCTGCAGCAGCAGCAGCAGTGACCTAATCATGCTGTGCTAGCTTGTTCTGGCAAGTGCAAACTCTCCCTATTCGCCCTCAGCTGCTTGCTGCTGCTGTATGCATTGAACAGATCAGCAGCAGCAGCCAGCCGTCGATCAGCAGCAAGTAGGAATGGGTCGCAGGGGTCTTGTAACATTGCTGCTAAACCGCTCGACTGTTCAATTGCCTCAATCACACTCTCCAAAGCCTGCTGCTGCTGCTGCTGCTGTAACAAGTCCTGCTCCTGCTCTCGCTGCTCCTGCTGCTGGGAATCTGGGACACTGCGGTTAGATTCAGAGGTGCTGCTGCTGCTGTTGTAAGGAGCGGCGCCACCAGCTATAGGGTGCATGTGGCGGGGATTGGATCCCTCTCGCTGCTGCTGCTGCTCATGTCCATGGAACATCCCACGACGAGGCGTTGCTGCTGCTGCTGCTGCCACTACAGGGACCCTGAAAGAGCCCCTGCTGCTGCTGCTGCTGCTGCTGCTGCCACCACTCATGTCATCGTCTGTGAGGTACATACGGTTGTTGATAGGGCTAAGATCAGCAGCAGCACCTGCTACTGCTGCTACTGCTGTCAACGCTTCAGCAACATTGTCAAAAGCAGCAGCGGCAGTAACTGTCATTGCATTTGCTGACTGACTATCACTCCAGATGCTGTCATCCATGCTGCTGCTGCTGCTGGGGTTGTCAGCTATACCTTTGTCATTGCTGCTACTGCTGCTGCGGCTGCTGCTGCTGCCAGCATTTGCAAGCGCCAGTGCTGCCGCTGCAGCAGCAGTAGCACCAGCAGCAGCTCGCGAAAAGTAGGCAGCAGCATCAGCCCAAACCATCGCTGCTGCTGCAAATGGATTCTGTATGCCTAGTTTGCTGCTGCTGCTGCCGCCGCCAAGGCTGCCTTCGCTTGCACTGGCGAGTTCAGTCATGCTCTTGCGCCTGGTGCTGCTACTGCTGCTGTCACTGGATTCAGCATCACAAATTTCACCTTCATTACTGCTGCCACTTGCAGTGTTGTCACCTGCTGCTGCTGCTGCTGCATTCCCTGCTATACGCATTGCGGCAGGGTTCCCTGCGGCCTTGCTGGGGCGGCGCCTGTTGCTGCCACTGCTGCTGTTGCGTTCAGATTCGTCGCCAGCATTTACAGCATCGCTAGCTTCCTTGCTGTGGGTAGCAGCACTCAATGTGTTGTTGCACGTTACTTTGGGACCGCTGGCAATCATGCTGTCGTTGCTGCTGCTGCTGCTGCTGCTGGCAGCAGTAGACCCAGGTTTCCTGCTGATCCGCACTCTTGCATTTGCATTGTTACTTTGAACAGCACTAGCAGCAGTAGTATGTACTGCAACCCCTGCTGCTGCTGCTGCTGCTGCTTGTTTGCTGTCTATTGCTCCTGATGAGGGTACCGGCCCTGCTGCTGCTGTTGCTGCTGTAGTGGGCCTCCTATTGACCTTGCCCTGTCTTCCTTTGCCAATCGCACCACCACCACCACCACTGCTGCTACTGCTGACAGTGCTACTGCCAGTGTCCCAGTCATAATGCACCGTCCACTGTTCATTTCCAACCCTGCTGCTGCTGCTGCTGCTGCTGCCAGGATGATCAGCAGCAGCAGCAGCAGGGCTGGCCAAGCTGAGGTTGTCGCCTGGCTGCCAGCGTCTGACTGAACCATCTGCATTGAGCACAATGAACTTGTACTCCACACATTCCCTGCAGACATGCAGAGTGTTACACAGACACACATGGCCCTGTCAGCATAAAGGTTTCGGCTTGCCAGCACTCCATCCGAGCTCAGCACAATAAACTTGTACTCCACACACTCACTGCAAACATACAGAGTGTTATACAGACACACATGGCCCTGTCAGCATTCAGTTGCCTTGCCAGCATTTTTCAGGGTGAGTTGCACCAGGCCGTCCTTTCGCTGTTGTGTATTGCCCAAGAAAGTGTATGTGTTTCGCCGCTCCCGCTGAAACCATAGCCGAGGAGAACCACAAAGGCACAGCCTTGTGTTCGAACTCTTTGAGTAGTTTGCAAACAATCCGTTGCAGCTGAGGACAATCAACATCAGCGCCTTGTAATGCTGCCAATGTTCGTCTCGCATACATACAAGCACACTGAGCATGGCATGTGCGCACATTGAACACAGGCACTCGCCCTGGCACCATTTGCACTTCCCCTGTCCACTTCTGCCCCTCATTCAAGTCATTTTGGCTGCTTTTGCAGTGTCCCAGAAGCCCAAATCATTGGCAACTACCCACGATTGCCACCGAGACTGGTAGATGTTCGAACAATGCCATGCCATATGGTGCATACACTACGGGCTGCTCACGTACTCATACACGGCAACCGAGTGGTGAATAGTAACTTCGCCACACTGATTGAGCTCACCCATGCACCATTTGCACTGCCCCGTCCACTTATGTCCCTCATTTAAGGCATTTTGTGTGCTTTTGCAGGGTCTTAGCAGCCGAACCCCTTGCAACTACCCATGACCATCACAGAAACCGCCACATGTCAACACAATGCCAGGGTGCATACACTTCGAGCCGCTCATACACCGTTTGATTGAGTGGTAAGATGTGAATTTGTCAAACTGAATGAGCTCATCAAAGGCATCATCTGCACTTCCCCGGCCCACTTATGCCCCTCACTCCAGTTCAGTTTGATGGCCTTTGCATAGTACCAGCAGCCGAATGCATTGCAGCTTCAACCAGAAGTTGCATTTCAAACCACATCTGTATGCCAAGAGGTACCGTTATTACATACTCTCAAAGCCATTTAGGTCAACACCAACACTGATTATCAGCAACCTACCTGATTGTAAGTATTACTGCACCAGTCCACTTGTGTCCTTCTTTCCAATTCAGCTTGATGGCCTTTGCAAAGTCCCAGCAGCCAGTTTCCTGGCAGCTGCGACCAAAAGTCACATGTCAAACAACAACTGTATGCCAAGAGGTACCAAACTTTCATACTCTCAAAGCCATTTAGGTCAACACCACCACTAATCAGTAGCAACCCACCCGGATGTCAGTTCTGCTGCAGCAGTCCATTTGTGTCCTTCACTCCATGGCCTTTGCAGAGTCCCAGCAGCCGAATATATTGCAGCTTCAACCAAAAGTCACATTTCAAACCACATCTGTATGCCAAAAGGTACCGTCCTTTCCTACTCTCAGAGCCATTTAGGTCAACACCACCACTAATCAGTAGCAACCCACCTGGATGTTAGTTCTGCTGCACCAGTCCACTTATGCCCCTCACTCCAAGTCAGTTTAATGGCTTTTGCAGAGTCCCAGCAGCCAAGCTCCTTGCTGCTTCCAACAACAGCCAGTGACTGCCCAAATTCCACTTCAAGTTGAGTGCTGAACTTGATCAGCAAGCTGCTGCTGCCAGGTTTGGCAGCAGCAGCACTGTTGCCAGTGGGAGCAGCAGCAGCGTCTTGTGCTGTACCATGAGCAGGACAAGCCTGCCGTGTAGATCGCTTTTGCCGCTGCTGCTGCTGCTGCTGCTGAGCAGGCTGGGATTGAGATAACAGCAGCACGGAACAATTAGATTGATCCCACATATCCCTTACATCAAGCACTTCCTGCTGCTGCTGTTTGGGCTTTTGGGCAACCCTCTGCTGACCACTGCTGCTGCCGCTGCTGGTGCTGGCAGCAGCAGTCTCAAGCAAGAGCTGCTCAATATCCAGAGTGTTGTTATCTCCTTCTTGCCAGCGGTCGATAGTTCCATCAGAGTTGAGAATGACATATTTGTACTCGAGGTTTGGGGGCCTGTGTGAAACCAAGGGTGGCAAAATGGAGTGACACGGTGACAGTAAAATTTGTAGACCACAGAAAGCAGGCCTCCTGCCTTGCCCAATCTCTTAGAAAGCAGAATGCTTGTATGTTGGCAAGGCTTGCCAGGTGTTACCAGCGGAGTTGTTGAGACATGCTGATGTTTTGATCATTTCTGGCAAGGGGGAGGGAGCGGGGATGAAGAACCGGATTGGCAGTTTTGTACTGGTGTTTGGTATCAATTGTCACTCCATTCTGGCAGGCAAGTGCTCTACCCATGTCTTCCAACTGCCTCAGCTCAGCTGTGCTGCTGTTGCTGCATCTGAAGGACCCCTATTGCCCCAAGTTGCAAAGGCCACCACAACAAAGACATACATCAGATCAACACCAATGAGGGCAAGCAGCACACACACTAGCATAGCTGATAGCAGGTGGCAGTCAAAACAGTAGTGCCTGGTGGTCTTCCAGTCGTTTCCCTCAGTCCATTCTGGTAGAAATGCACTACTTGTGTCCCAGCAGCCCGACTAGTGTGCTGCTGCTGCTGCTGCAGCAGCAGCTGATGCACCCCTGAACTCCTGTATCGCAAACACAGCTTGATGTTTGCCGCAAAGACAGACACTGACCCAACACCAACGGACAAGGATCTCAGATGCTAGTATGCTGACAGCAGGTGGCAGTGAAAAGTGTAGTGCCTGGTGGCCTTCCAGTTGCTTCCCTCAGCCCATTCTAGCAGTACCACTGCACTTTACTCGGGTCCCAGCAGCCCAGCTAATGGGTGCTGCTGCTGCTGCTGCAGCAGCTGATGTACCCTGAACTCCAATATCGCAAACACCACAACACTTAAGAGGGACTCCAGAGCAATGTCCATGTGAAGAGACCCACACATGGCGCTATTCTGCTGATGGCATATGCCACCAGAGACCATTGTACCTGGTGCTTAGCTTGCTATTTGTTTTCCAGTTGTGTCCTTCTGTCCATTGCAGCGGTACTGCTCTATCCGGGTCCCGGCAGCCCAGCTAATGTGTGCTTCTGCTTCTGCTGCTGCTGCATCCCAACTCCGGTATCACAGACACCACAACAATATAGACGGACATCGAAGCAATGCCATGAGGCGAGACCCACAAATGCCGCTATGCTGACGGCTTATGGAGCCAGAGATCAATGTACCTGGTGGTTAGCTTGATACTTGTCTTCCAGTTGTGTCCTTCTGTCCATTGCAGCGGCACTGCTTTACCCGGGTCCCAGCAGCCCAGCTCTCGTGTGTGGCCAATGATAGCCACCGACTGACCAAAATGACATTCGTAGTTGATAAGGAACTGCAGCAGCGGTAGCAGCAGCAGCAGAGGTAGTGGTTAACGGGGGTTTGTCTTCACGAAAGCATCACCAGGCGAGATAAATGATGGATTCAGCCACGTGCCCGCAGCTTCACAGTGCTATTGTGTAGATGTGAGACATTGGCTGCTGCAGGCCCGTGTTGCAAGGAAGAAAATGCACATCGAATAACTCACTGCATACGTGTTTGCAACAATGCAGTATGATCACCTGTGCAGTGGTTGGCTGGTTGCTTGCTACAGCTGAGCATGCATCTGCATCTCCTGCTGCTGCTTGTAGTGGTGGTGATAATGGTCGGAACCTGTTATCAGCTGTAGCAGAGACAGCTGGTGTACCAGCTTGTGTTCTCGGGTCATCACTGCTGCTGCTGCTGCCATTGGGTGTGAAACTGTCAGTGTTAGCATCAACAGTATTGATACTATTGGTGCTGCTGTTGATACTGCTAGTACAATTGAGAGTGGGATTGGTATGTCCCAGATGGCCAGGCCCAGGGTTTATAATGCTGTCACTTGGTGCTGCTGCTGTGTTGGTCTGTCTTGGTAGTGGGTCTGCTGCTGCTGGTGGCTTGGCACCTGTACGTGTTCATGCATTACGTCGTGATTAAGCAGATATGGTAAGCCCATCGCGGCCTGTGCATTCAGGTGAGCTATCAGGTAGCTGCTTTAATCTGTCTAGTACATTACCCATGTGCAGCTGCACAGCTGCTACAACAGGCCTTGGACAAGAGGGATCCTGATGCATCGGGCCTGATCAGTGCTGTATACATTTATCGGGCTGCTCGTTTTGAGTTGTATGTTGTGTTCTGCCAGGGAATGAGACACAGCGATCCTGATCACCTGCTAACTGCTCCCATCGGTCTCGGAGAGCTCGGACTGTGGGACGCTGAGGACGAGCAGCTTCGGGAGCGACAGTTGCCTCGGAAACCTAAAAAGCAGAACAGACGAAATCTGTAAGGGGCCAAGCTTCTGACCAGCGTTGCGATCGGCTGTCTGGCCAGGCCATCTTCTCGTTGAGCAGCAG
>NSMO01000618.1:0-12005 GCA_002588565.1 Coelastrella sp. UTEX B 3026
GGCATGCCCTCACTTGCGGCAGGAACAACACGCCGGGGTCAGTGTGCAAGTGAACAGATGCCCTTTCGGTCACGGGTAAGCACCGATGTTGTCTCAGCAAACTCTGGATTGCTTGCAGGCGCCGTGCATGCGATTACACTGTGCTAGGCCGGGTGAAAGCAGCGCTGCTCCCAGTCCAAAGTGACTGTGTCCAGCTCAAGTGGACCACCTGAAGACCAACGCCTATGGTCGCTAACAACGGCCAGCTTATCAGTTGCGCTAGTGCAGTCATTGACACCAATACCTGGGCCTGTGCGACACTGCACTGCTTGCATGCTGCTGTGTTGGCCTGCAGCATGGGCATGTTACAGCACGTTTGCTTGCACATAGGTAACAAATAGTACTGATGTTTCTGTTCTTTGCTGACACACAGGTCTGTTGGTGCGGGCCCTTTTCCTGGCTATGTGCACGGTGGTAATCCAACCATCTGCAAAGAGGGATGCAAGTGAGTTGCGCTCTGGTCAGCCTGCCCAATTTGGACACATTCATACAGTCTGGCAGGCCTCAAGTTTGCATGGAGTATGCTTGTTAATCTGTTGCATGGCATGTGTTCAGCATGTAACGCAGCTCAGATGCCTTGGATTACTACTGGCTACACAATGACTGCATCTGTTTTCAAAATGTGGGCCACTCAGTAAGCCAGTTATGCACACGCCTGGTCACCTCAGTGTCATAATAACAGGAGCCTTTCTAGCACTGCGACCAGATCACATATCAAACACGACGCTCTCCAGGCAAGTCCAACAACTCTCGCCATAATGTGATGAAGCTGGCCTAGCAGCTAACCTAGGGAGTCCCTTACAGGCATGCTGTAGCCCCACCAAGAGCAGGCTTCAAGTCCGGGCGCCTGCATCATGGCAATGCCATGCATGCTGGTTTGAACAGACCCAAATGCGAACCCTCCTTGGTTTGTGCATCATATCTGCAGGCCAGACCCGGATTTAGGCAAATACGGACGGCTGAATGAGACACCACGGCAGACTTTGGTGCGTGAAGCACTGGAGTTCCAGGAGCTTTACCACAAGTAGGTATCTGCAACCGGTGTGCGACAAGAGGCTTGTGTCAAGATTGGTGTAGCCAACCCTGTATGCGCTCAATCAGTGCAGCAAGATTTCATGAATTGTGCGGCTTGCACAACAGCACTGTCACAATGTGTATTGCTTGCAAGTCAATCTGAACAGCCGCCATGTCGAATGAGACCGCCTGCTAGGCTGTGAACTCACAAACAGCTCTCCGAGAGCTGCAGCATCATGGATTGCACTTATGAATGGGTACATACGGCTTATGTAACCAAGCCTGGCATACGTATCTGCAAACTGCTGTAACATGTTGACGTCTTCTACCAGGGACAAGGACTTGCCAGCTGATGTGAAGCGGGCTCGTGTGCAAGAGATTCTGGCTGAGATTGAGGCTACAGGCACATACAAGCAGACCTTCGACGAGCTACAGCATGGCGCGAGGGTCGCGTGGAGGTACGGGCTATTCTTTTGCTGTTTTGTTTGTTCACAACCGGGTTGTTGGTTTTCCACTTGGGACCTGCATCATGTCTTGCCGTGCAGTTGAACTTTTGCAGCACGAATACTTAAGGACCTCATGCATGCCAATATTAGACATGATACATGAGAGCATGAGAGTTATGAATACTTGGAGTTGCACTTGAGTGCCAGTGCGCTTGGCATATGGTGCTGTTACATGTGCACTTAATCAATCAAGGTGTCAGGAATTCTTCAAAGCAGCTCACAGTTTATAACAGCTTACATCCCGCCTTGCCAGATCTGCGTGGCTGCCAGCAACATGATGTTCAACATGATGCGGCACATGCATATGTATCAAGTACTCATATTCTCCAACTCAAGCTGTCTGTTCAGATTAGGATTGTATACCGCTGTATTGCTTGCCGCAGGAATGCACCCAAGTGCAGTAACCGCAAATTCTGGTGAGTATGACTTCAGCAAGTGTATCTCCCTCACTAGCGCAAGCATCCTAGCAGCCTACCAGCCTGGAAAGGGCTCTCCCGGACACCTCGGGCAGCACCCTGCAGTTTGCATGCCTTACAGTATAAACAGCTGCAGGTTGTCAAACTGCAGTCGTCATTTCTCCCGGGCTCCTCGGGCAGCACCGTGCCCTCAGCAGGCTTTACAGTAGAACCAGCTGTAGGATTCCAAACTGCAGTCGTCATTGGTGGCCCTTGTTCCTTCAGCCTGCAGCTCAGCAGCATTGACAGTTTATCTATCAACAACACAGCGTTACAGTACCAGTGTGTCCATCAACAGCCCCTCGGCGCTGCCGCTTATGTATAGTGTGCTGTTTATACATCAGCCTGCAACATTGGGTTCCCTGTTGTAGTACCACACGAGTGGTGGGCATGTCCGGAACGCACCCCTGGGGTGTTGTAGGCGTCTACTCCATTGCACATATGTCAGAAATGTTATATAACAGCGGACCGCGTGATACTGTTGAGACCAGAGCACTTAGAAGGGTATCTTCAGGATATGCCTAGAGCTTGCCAGCATATGACTACAGCTCAGCTGCCAGTGCCAGCTTCTAGCAATACATATCAGTGGTTTGTTTGCGCTGACATAGAATTTCAAAGTATATTTCTGAAATCAGAGTTTTGTTTGTCCACACAGGGAGGAACTGCAACTCATTGACGCCCGGGATGCCAAAACCCCAACAGAAATGTTTGAGACATGCCTAGACCTGCTCGAGAAAGCGTCAGTCAGCTGTGTTACAACAGCAAACATCGCTGTGTTTAGACCACAGACACCGGGAACAGCAGACGGACCAAGAGTATGGAACACCCAACTGATCAGGTACGAACAGCCACACATCTACATGTGTTTGCACTGAATCTGCAACCAGATGGTTGCGCTACCGTCAACAAATCAGGACCCGCAGCAAGCATTGTGGAACTATATGTTTGAAGAAGCGCAGATCAGCACACAAAAGCTCAACCAGCAGAGGCGATACTGCAACTTATACGGAGTTATCTTGTCCCGGCAGCGTTCACGTCCTTGTGCAACACAATCTGTGTATCAAAGTACCGGCTGGCCCAAGACACCAGTCGAACTCAATTCGTCTTGGTAGAGCTACTAAATTGACATGCATGCTTGGTGTGCTGCCTCCCTTGCTTCAAACCAACAGGTTTGCAGGTTACCCAGTTGCAGGCAGCGAGCGAACGCTAGGTGATCCAGCAGAAAAGGATTTCACTGAGCTGGTCATGAAAGACTACGGCTGGAAGCCGCCAAATGGCGCCCCTGGAAGGTTCGATGTGCTGCCGCTGCTCCTGCAAACACACCCGACCGAGTCTCCTCAGGTACCTTGTGACCCTCCATTTGCTGCTATACATTTGCTTGATGTTAACAGAGACTTTGCTATGCTGTGAATGTTACTATTTCCAAAGATGCAAGCAAACTAGGTACACGATCAGGGTTGAACAAAGTAGGGGCGCAACCTACTGGCGTAGTAGGCATGCATGCGTTTTCACGTGCCTTTAATATATACAATATTTTTTCTAAGTCATGGTGTCGTTCCTCCATGCATTTGTGCAAGCACACAATCATGCAGTTATCCAAGTGCGCATTCATGCATCCATTCATGCACTGTTTTGGTGCATTCAAGCACACATCTACCAGCAATTTGCAAGAACAATGCATTCTACAGCGTTAAAGCCAACACTCACATGCCTCTGCTAACTCATTGATTTGTATGCTTGTGCAGCTTTTTGAGATTCCATCCCAATACGTAGTGAGAGTGCCCATCCGCCACCCCACCAATGAGCGTATATCAGCACTGGGTCTCCAGTGGTATGCAGTACCAGCAGTATCGTGCTTGGAGCTATCCGTAGGTGGACTCACTTATACAGCAGCACCGTTCAATGGATGGTGAGCATTACACGCAGCTACCTGCAACGTATTTGCAAGAAGCTACTACAATAGTGTTGGGGGCAGTTTGCACAGCACGGCCGACACTTGGTTCCTGAAAACTCGCTCGCCTCGGTTGATGCACTGAGCAATCGATCAATCATTTTGTCTTCTTGCTACCGCACCGTCCGCCGGAAGAAAGATAAGGTGTCCTTGCATTGTTGCAGCTGACATGCAGCATGAATATTTTGCTCTCCTGCGGTCGTGTTAGACACACCGTAACGGTCACTTCCTTCCAGTTTTCTGCTGTCCTGTGAGCAGCAATAACACATCATGCATGTCTGCCTCGCACATGTTGCATAGATCCAGAATGACCACCCGTGTCTGCTGCTTTCAACGGTGTGATCTACAGGTACGCCGACACCGAGATCGTGCGCAACCTGACCGACTCCAACCGCTTAAACCTCTGTGCTGAGATAGCTTCTTGCTTGGGTTTAGAGACAAAGAATGACACAACCATGTGGCGGGACAGGGCTATTGTGGAGGCTAATGTGGCAGTGATGCACAGCTTTAGAGAGGCTGGAATGGGTACGTAACGGGTCTGCTGTACCATGGTCCTGCTGTAGATATCTGGAACTATGGCAGTCCAGGATTATTACCGTTACACATGCATTCAAAGTTGGGGCTTCATCAAAGTTAGGGCTGCACTGGTTCAACTTCTTCTGGTTCTCTTGGCGGCATTTGTGGCCAGATTCGCCACTTTGACGTTAACGTTCTACTATGCCGTAGTAGCTGGCACCTACGTGCTGTGGTTGCTCTGACCCCCATGATGTTCCAGCCCACCTGTGAGTACAGAATGTTTGTAGACTGTTTAAGCCGGCAGTACTGGGCATCGGCCCGCTAGCTGTCTGCATAGGCCAGCAAATTGCAGGTCAGAGTGCATACACCTCCCTCCCTTGAAGGCCGCTCTTGCTCCATCTTGCTGTGCAAACCTTGCTGAGCAATCGTGAAGATTAAGAATATCTGCCTGTTTGTTTTGTATCGCAGGGATGGTGGATCATCACACTCTGATGCGCAACTTCTTCAACTGGTGAGTAGCCTGCTACTGCCAATGTATCAGGTTTTTCATATCACAGTAATTCAGTGGCTGAATGCCCTCATGTGGTCGCACTTGCCAGGGGTTGGTCGTCTCTAGAGGCGGTGTAGGAACAATCCCTGAGACGGTACAACAGCAAATGCAGCTGCAGTGAGCTCAGTGAGCCTCATCAGTTGGTGGAAGCCCCCACACCCCCAATCCCACCGCCAAAGAACCCGGGTGCTTCAGCAGGGAACCCCAAAAAAGGAACACGTAAAACTGTCAGAAAGTTGGACACCGCCACATCAGCACTTGAGCAGTACACGGCCAGCGAAATAAGCACCGTTAAGTTGAAGGCCATCTGTTAGCATGCTTCCATCAGCGTGATGCTTACATCAATTCAGGGCAGGAGCTTGGACTTGCTCTGGCACACAGCATCAAAACCTCAGCGTTGGCAGACAGTACTCCAGCAACTGCTGAACCACAGCTTGTGTTGTTGCAACGCTGCGACCTTCATGAGAGTCTGCAGTAATTTACTCAGTTTGCCGCTGCTGACAGAGTATATTGCTCTTCAACATGCAGGTGGCACAAAGAGAAGAGGACTCGTGGTTATTCCCCCGGCAACTGGAAGTGGATCATACCCCCTGTCAGCCCAACAGCAAACATCAGCTGCTACCTGCATTTGAACAAGATGACGGAGTACACTGTGAAACCGGTGAGCTGCTTGCTGCGTTTCGGTCTTGCCAGTCAAACCTGGCTGTTATTGATGGTGTGACAGCATTTGTTCTCTGTGTGAAGGGCTGAGTCGTATTATGAATGACCTGATCACGCAAGTTGTCTAGACGATCAACCAGGTTACATTGGCACAGTTGCATGTAGGGCTAATGCCTACTGCTAGTGTTCACGGGTAATGTGCACGGCTAGTAGTGTGCAGTAGTAACAATCTCATCCAAGCCCCAGTGAGGTGCTGGCTGATATGCATGTAGATTGTGTCAGTCAGGTCTGGCTGTGACACCAGCACACGTTTTTGGCCCATGGCTACTGCTTACGGCTACTGCGCACCGTGCAAACCGGGGTATCTGCTTGATATGGCATTGGTGTTTTTGCCAGGGCACACAGTTGTCGTTTCAGTCAGTGTGTTCCATAGAGAGTGACTCCAGATTGTGTGAATTCAACTGTCCAGTACTATCACGCCAATTGTTTGGTTTAGTGCCATCATGCATCTGCTGAGCTTGCCTAATTCCATTAGATTGCCCAACCGTCAGCTCGACAGTTTCAAGCACATAACCTGAAGTTCCGCATGAGACACACAATCAAATGTTGCTGCTATAACCCTGTAAGTTCTCACTGCCATGTTCTGCAGGGATATTGGTATGCACCCGGGTGGCGCAAGTACTTGGAGCAGATGCAAGGCCCTGCCAAAGACACAGCAGCAGATCCTGCGTCACCGGCCGCAACCGCAAAACCCATGCTGTCAAAAACAGTCTCTTCCAGGATTCAGCAGTGGTCCAGCTCGCAGAGGGTTCAAGTGGTGTTGGCGTATGCGACGATTACGGGGAATACACAGCAGTTTGCGGAGGCTGTTACAAAAGCGTTAGAGAACAGTGGAAAGATTCAGGTGAGCGAGCGGTGCATCTGGCTTTGATAGCAAATACTGTGCATTGTGGAGAAGTCCCACAAATAAAGATGAATTTCCAACGAAATTGAGCAATCAAAACAGCTGATGAAGTGGTGCTGTGTATGTGTAGCTTGTGCCAAGCCAAGTTGAGTTACAAGATGTTCTGGCCAGTGCTTCATAGCCTCTTGGCTGTACTTGAGCGAGAGCATTTGCGTGATCAGGCTGCTCATGTAGATTCACAAGTGCCACATTCACCCAGTCGTTTTGCCACCAAGACGTCACCGATCTTTTTTCGTTTGTCCATTGATGTGTCATTATACCCCTGCACGAATCTGTGAAACCTGCAGGTTCTGCTGCTGAATATGGAAGATTTTGAAAGTGACAGCTGGGCAGAAGTCCTGGGTGCAGCTACAGTAGTACTGCTGCTCACTAGCACCTACGGGCCCGGGGCACCGCCTGGCACATCAGCCAAGTTCATGAACTGGCTTGCGCATCCCAATGGAGAGGCGGAGAGTGTGTTAGATGGTGAGAGATCTTGATATGCAGGTCACTCATGGCACAAGGGTATTGTCTTGGTGTGTTAGGAAATGGTATCAGCAGTATGGTATGGCAGCAGCAGTAGTATGGTAGGACAGCAGCAGCAGTATGGTGGGCCAGCAGCAGTGGCAGTGTGGTATGGCAGTAGTGTGGTATGGCAGCAGCAGCAGCAGCATGGTATGGCAGCAGCAGTATGGCAGCAGCAGCAGTATAGTATGGTAGGTCACCAGCAACATCATGGTATGGCAGCACCAGCAGTACCGTGTGGCAGTAGTACTAGCAGCACGGGTTAGCACCAGCAGCATGGTACCGGTATGGCAGCAGCAGCTGCAGCAGTGTGGTATGGCAGTGTGGTATGGCAGAAACAGCAGCAGGATGGTATGGCATCAGCAGTATGGCATGGCAGCAGCAATGTGGTAGGTCAGCAGCAGCAGCATGGTATGGCAGCAGCAGCAGCAGTATGACAGCAGCACCAGCAGCATGGTATGGTAGCATCATCAGCAGCAGCAGTATAGCATGGCAGCAGCAATATGATATGGCGGCAGTAGCAGCATTATAGTATAGCAGCAGCAGCAAGTGGTGGGCTTCAAGGCTGGCGGATGTGCAACCACAGTGTGTCCATCTCTGTTCCAACACTGTTCTGGAGGCCAGGCCCTTTGGCGAGGCCCATGACCAAGATCAGTAGATGCATTGGCTGCGCATGGCATCCACCGTGCAGTGCTTGTACTACCGCAGCAGCAATTTTGCTCTGTCAGGTCCAATGTGCATTCTGCACATGGCATCAACATGTGTTGCCTGTACTGCTGTAGCAGGATAGCTTCTGTATCAGATCTGATGTGCATTGGCTGCACATTGCAATAAACTGCATTGCCTGTACTACTGCCGCAGCATATTAGCTGTATCAGACTCGATGTGCATTTGGCTGCGCATGTCATTCAAAGTGCATTGCCTGTACTGCTGCAGCAGCATACCTGCTGTATCAGATCTGATGTGCATTGGCTGCGCATGGCATCCAACGTGCGTTGCCTGTACTGCTGCAGCAGGAAGCCTGCTGTATCACGTCTGATGTGCATTGGCTGCGTGTGGGCTTCGGCAGCAGCAGTACCCTGATGTTTCGTGGCTGTGCATTGGCTGCGTATTGCATTTGATGTGCATTGCCTGTACTGCTGCAGCAGCATGTCTGCTGTATCTGATCAAATCTCAACCGCCACGTCCTTGCCGCCGTACTTGCACTGCAGGCAAGCCCTTCTCAGTCCTTGGATTTGGCAGCAGCAGCTATCCCAGATTCTGTGCAGCAGCAGAGCTCATGCACACCACCATGCTGGCGCTAGGTGCCAGTGCAGTCATGCCAGTTGCGAAGGCAGATGCATTGGCTGGGGAGGAGGGTGTCGTGTGGCCGTGGGTCAAAATGCTATCAGACAAGATGTTGGCAAAGGGTTGGTTGGATGGTGACGCTGCGGCGCTGCTGGTGCAGCACTTGCCCATGAACAGTACCGATGAGGTGGGTTTGTGGATGTTCTTTGGGGATTCAGACTTGCATGACACTTGGGGAAGGGGGGGGGGTAATCTCCTTATTTCCTATCGACCTTGCTTCAAGCTGGCAGGTTATCAATTGGCAGATGGGAGCACATGCCAAGTGTTTGTTTTGTGGTGTGGTGTGGCCGTGGGTCAAAGTACTATTAGACAAGATGGTGACAAAGGGTTGGTTGGATGGTGACGCTGCCGCTTTGCTGCTAGCACCTGCCCATGAACAGTAGCGATGAGGTGGGTGGGTGTGTTATGTTGTGGCATCCAGACTTGCATGACACTAAAGGGGTCTAGTTCTTATCTTTCTCGCTTCAAGGTGGCAGTTCATCATTTTGCAATTGGGTGCATATACCAATTTTTATCTGTGACAAAATTGCATCATACTGTAGTATGCCCTGTCAGAAACAATGCTGCGTTAGGGCCATGGGTCTGAGGCTTTGTAGAGGCCAGGATTTGGAGGCACATGTATCTCCTACCGCTCTGGAACAGTGCATCTACCAGGGTTTTGGGGCCAATATGATTTCACCAGCAACACTGCGTCAATTCAACTGTACCTGCGTTTTGTTGCACTGATCACATACCAATTCCAATCATGTCTTCATTCTGTTTGCTGCTCCAGCCGACTCCATGGACGCCAAAGTACAACTTGTGCATTCTGAAGGGTGAAGGCTTGCAAGCTGCTCGCGAGCAGGGCTGCCACTGGGCTACAGTGGTGGAGAGCCGGGAGCTTCTGGGAACCACACCTAATGAGGCATCCACACGATTTTTGCGCTTCTGCATTGACAACGTAAGTGCATTGGGCCTCTGGCTGCTCGAGTACGTGCCTGATTAGCGCCTAACCTGTTGCCTGGTTTGGATATGCCTGAAACAGCACCGCATCTCCTAGCTGGACTCTGGAGTTTACTACGGAGCCTATCGCTTGTGGTGTTGATGTCATCTTTTGCCAAGCAGTTGAGTCCTTGAGTTGCCTGAGCGAGCCATGCAGCTATCAGGCCATCAGCATGGTTGGGGTGCCAGCAATACGCAGTGCACGCTATAGACCTGGATCAGGACCTTCGCTAGTAGCGTAGAGGGGTGCCTGGTCTCTTAGCCAGGTGGCGCCCATAGGCTGGATCCACCCACTAGCCGGCACAGATAACACAATAGTCACCAAGTGTGAATATGTGATAAGTAATGATGCAACAATACAAAGCATCATGTAAAGGTTATGGGCACATATTGCTTCACTGATGTGTTGTAGTATTGTTACACCAATACATCCGCTGAGAACCATGCCGTTTCATGCTGCGCACACAGTAGTTTTCAGACTCACCGCAGTGCCAAACACGCCGCTTTGCTGTTGCCTCATGTGATGTCACAGACACTCACACACCAGGGTTGCAAATCGGGCACAACCAAAAGAAGTCCCTGCTGTCTTCTGTGCTGCTCCAGGTCCCCTGTGGTTCTTACTATTGCGGTGATGAGGTGGCTGTGTGGGCAGAGAACCCAGAAGACCAAGTCCTGGAGTACGCAACCAAACTTGGCCTAACAGAGGAGACTATTGAGGACATGTTCCTGATGCAACAGATTCAGGTAAACACAACCGCCTGTAAGGATGCTTCATGTTGGGTTAGGGTTGAACTAAACCCTAACCCTAAACCCCAACCCTGAAAGTGGGCTTCTGTCCGTACGGCTGCCGGCACTGCCAGATGACATGCAGCTACACACCCACACAGTCCCAACTTGGGCTTTGTATGTGCAGCTTTACACTGCTGTGGTACTGACATAGGGAGCGTGGCATAGGGTAGTCTGCTCTGCGAGGAGTGCTGCGGGACAACGGATGTGACTTCCGCCCGGCCCAAAAGTGGCTTGAAGTGCAGGGGTGATGGCTGCGGGCTATGGTGACCAGCAATGCTACTGTTACTGCTGCTTTACTGTCACATTCAGGATGAGAGCGACACTGACAGTGACACAGCCAATTTTGCCAACTTCCCCTTACCAAATACCTTCCGCACCATCCTGACCCGCCACATCGGGCTGACAGAGCGCATTCAGTTCTCAGCACTGTCAGCGCTGGCTCCATGTGCCCCAGAGGATGCTCAGCTGCAGGAGCTTGCTGCTTCTTATAACGCATATTCAAAATGGGCGTCTGATGTTATGGTAAGATCTAGCAGCATTAGATTGAAACCC
This sequence comes from Coelastrella sp. UTEX B 3026, assembly GCA_002588565.1. Classification (NCBI taxonomy): domain Eukaryota; kingdom Viridiplantae; phylum Chlorophyta; class Chlorophyceae; order Sphaeropleales; family Scenedesmaceae; genus Coelastrella; species Coelastrella sp. UTEX B 3026. Next base: position 10,829 of record NSMO01000618.1, read on the forward strand.
TAAACAGCATCAAAATGTCAAATCAGTGTCGAGTTTCTGCTCAGCAGGTTTGAAACCTGAGTGCTCGGTGTGTTGCTGCTTACGCTATTCACTCAGATGCAGCAGGGATGTGCTGCAGTGGTTACCCGGTCTATAGCTCATGTACAGCTCAATTCTTTCTGCATGCGCCTGTGTGCAACCCTGTCAGTTGTAGCACAATCTAGCACATAGCACCTGGTTACCTGTGTGTGTGTATCTCTGCCCGCAGCCACGTTGGCTGGATTTGTTCAAGCTATTCCCTGCATTGATTGGTAGGATTCCGCTGGCTACATTCTTCACAGTAGCACCCCAAGTGAAGCCCCGATACTACAGGTAAATGGCAACTTGCCAACGTAGTACTCACCCATGTTAGTAACAATATGACATGTCACAAGTTACAGGCTCGACTTATCTGAAGGGAGAGTTAGCGATTGAATGCAGAGTTGCACTGACAGCTGTTCATTGAATATGCCTGGCACGGGCTACAATCAATGCGGACGATACGTACAGGTGAGGTTGTATGCAATCAGCCAGCATGCGCCCTGCTGCTTTTTGCTGGAATCAACAATAGGTGCAGATATAGGACATCAACTTGCCGCAGCTGTACAGTGCGAGTATCACGAACAAAGTGCTACATTGAATATGGCTCCTGTGAGGAGCAGCTGCAGTTTATGACTGCTGTAGCAGCGCGCAGGGCAGCACGAGCCACTGCATGCTATGTGGCTCGTTCTAGCTCATGTCCTTCGCTTTGCTAGCACAGATGCTGGCCTTCATTTATTCGCCAGCAGCAAACATTATCCCAGTCACTATCCCTCCGTCAATCGCCAACAGTTCCGTTGGCATTGCAGCGCATTGGTGGCACTGCCAGCCACTTGATTCTACTCATCGTGTATAACACATCGTGTTATCCATTATAATTTGCTACCTGCAGTATCAGCTCGTCAAGCGCAGTCAATCCGGGCGAAGTGGCAATCTGTGTAGGGCTGCTCAAGTACCAGCTTAGCACCGGAGAGCAGCGCCGCGGCTTCTGCTCGTCATTCCTAACCACCCTACAACCCGGCAGCCGTGTGCGGTTCAAGCTAGTCAGCCAGCCGGCTTTCAGGATGCCCTTCAACTTGGCTGGCCCTGTGATTATGGTTGCGGCTGGAACTGGCATTGC
>NSMO01000619.1:0-12397 GCA_002588565.1 Coelastrella sp. UTEX B 3026
TGCTGCTGCTGCTGCTGCTGCTGCTGCTGCTGCTGCTGCTGTGTTGTTAAGACACTGTCTTGTTGACCGCTGAGTTGCTGTGACAGCTGCTGGCAGAGGTACGCCCCTGTTGGGATAGCTGGGTCACTCTGTCCTTGGGCCCCAGGTGCCGTGTGTGCTGCTGCTCGATGACCCACACTTGCTGGGCCTGCCATGCCAGCCAGCTCCCCATCATTTTCATCGAATGATAGATCCAGGAGGTCGAGATCTACATCCCCACTATCTAGGTGCAGCAAGCTGCCTGGTAGCAGCTGCTGGCTGGCTGAGCGCGAGGGTTGCGCGGTACTGCCCTCCAGTGTGGGCGAGCTACAGCGGACAGCTGTACTGGCGTCGGGACTGCCGGTGAGGGGCTGCGACTGAGACTGGTTTTCAGCTGCCGACTTAGCTGATGGGCTGCTAAGACTGTGCTTAGGTCTAGCTGAAATGCCGCGTCTGATTCCACCGCGTGTAAGGCCCTGCTGGAAAACACTGGCTAGAAGGGTTGACGCCCTGGTTTGCAGAGGGCTTCTTTCCGGCTCCTTAACAAAGCGTTTTGTGTTGGTCATGTGACGCACAACAAGCTGGCGTAAGGGCGCTGCTATTCAGGAGGATGTGGGACCCAGACAAGTACAAACGGAGGGTTGACGAGGGGCAAGCCGGATGGCGCAGGGCATGTAGAAGAGCGAAGTGGCGCATCAAACACCTGGTGTCATGTACTTAAGACAACGAGGGACATTCGAGAGACCTGCGGGCTGCAAGCGGGCACAAAAGCGGCAGAGGAAGTAGTGATGGTTAAGGTTGCGATTGAGCCAGAAGCCGCTGCTCATTTGCGTTCCGAAAGCGTGTACTATACTTTCCCTGCCAAGCAGGTATTGTTCAACGACATTTCAAAGGAATGCATACAGGATGCGAGCGAATATCTGATTACCAGGCAAACCAAACAGTTGTGCCTTGTGCACACCTTAAGGTCCTGCAGCAGCCCGGCGCAACTGACAATCAAGCCACCCAAACTTGTGGGAAATGATCTTGCTTGCTACCACGCACCTGAGCCACCATCTAGTGTTCTTGGACTCCACCTCAAGCAGTTACAGCATTGCACTAAATTTACAATTCATAGAAGGAAGCACGAATGCCCAACGAACGTGCATATACCGGTAGAGTATTCCTGTTGTATGCCACGCGGACTGTTGAGAGTTCGATTGCGACTAAGCAAGGAGGTCTTAGGCAAGCCCGGGTCAGCCCGCAATAAGGTTTACAGCGATGGCCTGAGGGTGCTCAGCAAAGGCTATTTTGTGTTATATGCTTGTTGCGTACCTTTCTGTGTTCCGGAACCGGTTTCCCTGCCCTGGTCGCTTTTCGCGCCCTGTCCGACAGCTCCAACCGCTGTACCGCTGACACGCCGGTCCTTGCAAGTCTGCTGTATTGATATTCTGCATCTTTAGAGGCAAGTGCAAAGTATAAAAACGCAACTTATGCAGGAACGCCGCTGCCCAGCTGCGTCTTTGTGGCCATCACCGTGACCGCACAGACCGAGACGGCTGCAGCTGCCAGGCACAAGGGCGGGGCACGCGCACAACTGCTGTGTTTTGCTGACACAAGTGCGCAGGCGTCGCTATCCATCGGGCAAGGCCAGACTCTGTTGGATCCCGTTCCGGACAACCACGGCCCTCGGGAATAGTGACTTGCACAGCGCGTGCAATGCGTGTTGGTTCTCCGGGAAGACCAGTACGCGCGTTTTGACTTCTAGAATTGTATGTATCATAAGCGATCACTGTCCGGTTATCGAGCCATTCTGAAGCCCGCCTTGCAAGAAGCTGACAAACAATGTACACATTGCGCACAGCGCAAAGCGTGGTGGCTTTTCGTGCCGCATTTGAGCCTGACAATAATCTTAAACAAGCAGAACAGCAAGCATCACCGCACGGTGCATAGCTGGACATGTACAATGTTACCTGTAACTATGCTCAGGTCGCTAGTGTTTGATGCGCAGCAGGCAAACGTTCGGTGTTCTAGACACTCCATCCATCGCACGCTCTTACTGCCTGCATCAGCACCAATGACCTGCCTGAGGAGATGGGGTGGCAAACCTGCATATGACCCATCCATTAGACTGGTTTGATGGATCACCTTGCTGGGCCTGCAGGAACAGCTGCCACCTGGTCTCAGAGCCCTCCTAGTAGGCATAGAAGCCCTCCTAGTAGGCATAGAAGTAGACAGCGACAAACAAAGCCACTCCCAGCACCGGCCCAAGGTGGTGTCTAGGGTGTCAAAGACTCCTAGCAACTATCAACTGGCTGTAGACGACCACCTACAACTTCGTATGACGACTACCAGTCACACCAAGACTCTAACTCGACAACTTTGACAAGCAGCAACTGACTGGCGGCTTCACCAATGCACACCCAAGATGCGGTGCCAAGCAATCAACATGTGTATTCGGCTGAGCCAAAAGCATTTGAAAACCATTATGCCGATGATCACAAATCCTGCAGAGCCAGCTTCTGGAGCTTGCACAGCCCCAACCACATAACACTGGCTGAGAGGTTTTGGAATTAGGTCTGCAACATAGAGTGCCAAGCATTACGCCGCAGGCTACGTGCAAGGGGCCGCCACTCAACACATGCTCCTACTCCTGCTTCTAGAGGCTGTAACACCTGTACTGGCGGCGACGTCTTCGACATTGTGTATACATAACATACACTTGAAACAATATCAACTGGACAACACATTCATTTTACACATCTGCTCAGGGAACCAGAACAAAGATGATACTGTGGACGACCAGTGATGCAGTGTTAGCACAAAGAATGTATATACATGCACTTGTATTGCACATCAACAACTACTACAAGATGGCTGATACCTATAAGCATCAGATCTTGTGTAGGCAACCAAACCAACGCTACAATGACTGGTACTGGTAGCACAGTACTTGATACAACCACACATGACAAACATCCTACATAAACAACACTGCAGAACCTGAGTGCCACACGAACCTCATAGCTACTACCTATGTTACAACCTAGCATACAGAAAACTTCTTGCTACAGTACTTAATACATTGGCCCAGGCCTTGTGCTTTATACTACCTGTGTGTGGGTGTCTGAGACCCTGCAGAGCTGGCATCAGAGTGAATAGGTGTTAGCTGCGGTATAGGGACCGGTGGCGACCTCGCTACAGGCACAAACCCTGCCCGTAAACCACCGCTGCTCGCACCCCCACCACTGTACCTCATTGCTGTGGATACGACCCCCAGACCAGCCCCGTGACTCGAGCTGTGCGCATTCGCATTCCTCTCCCTGCCTCGCCTGTTGCTGCTGTAGGTGCTGCTGCTAGCAGGCAACAGTGGTGTTACTAGGTCAGTCTGCTCAACATCCTGCTGCCGGGCAAGCACCTGCCGTGCCAGCCTTCCGCTTCGCTGCCGCTGCCTGCGCCACTGCTGCTGGGGAGCTGCTGAAGCTTGGCCAGGTGCATTAGTAGGCGTCATACCTCTGATGCTGCCAGGCAATATCAGCCCATTCTCAGCCGCATCTGCAGCTGCAGCAGCTGCTGCATACGCTGCGGCTGACCTGAGCTGCCGTTGCTGCTGCCTGGGAGGCAGACCCACTCCTAGACCGACTACATCTGGCAGATTCAGAGTGACATCTGCTGGTGGCTGTATCCGCTGCTGCAGCTGCTCCTGCTGAAGTTCCCTTGCTCTCAAGCGCCTGAACCATCTGAAGCCCCCCATCAGCAGCCGGGCTACGCCAGGCCGCCGGCTGGGGTCTGCAAGCCTTTCTACTGCAGCTGCATCTGACTCTGCTGCTACAGCTCCTGCTGCTGCAGCTGCAGGAACAGCAGCATCACCCAAAGAAGGCAACAGATGCACGGCAGGTTGGCTCGCATCGTGCTTGCATACTGGGCACAGCCGCCTATTAGCTAACCAAGGGTCTATACACCTGGCATGGAATCTGTGCTGGCAAGGCAGGACCCTGATCTTGTCGCCTGTTTGGTACCGCTCCAAACACACGACACACGTCCTGCGTGTTGCACCACCTCGAGCTCCGGGCGGCCCACCGGTGATGACACCTGATACTGACAATGTTAGATCGCTGTCATCGTTGTCATCATCTGTACTGAGCAGAGGTGTGGATGTGCCACTTCTAGCTGGCGATATCGACATATTTGCAGCTGCTGTAGAGCCTCGCCCTAATGCATCACTGACCAGCCCAACATCAATTGTTACACTTGCAGCTGCAGACTCTAGTGCAGTACCCCTGGGTAGGGCTCCTGCTGATACAGCTGAAACAGCAGACTGTGCTGCAGTACTAGCCAAACTGCTGTTGCTGCTGGCAGGGGTCATGCTGCTGGCCCGGTGACCAACAGGTAGCACACTCGGTGCGCTTGAACTGTACATGACAGCCTGCTGCTGCTGCTGCTGCTGCTGTGATAAGCTCTCCTGCAAGAACACTGCTGCACTTGTGTGCCCCTGCTGCTGTTGCTGACTGACATGCAGCCCTCGCTCTACGTCAGGAGCAGTAGCGGCAGGTCCAGGTGGCCGAAAGCCAGCCGCCGCCTGGCCCACTGGCACACTGCTGCTTCTGTTCAGTGCGTCATTGACTGTGACACCATCTGTGCTGCTGCATCTTCTGCGGCTGCCTGAGGGCCTGCCTTCATAGATGAGCACCGGGAGGGCTCTGATAGCGCAGGCAGGTAGACCACCAGGCGTAGGCGGCTGCAGGGAGAAGAACAACACAGTTGCTCGGTTGCCATGAGATGCATGATGCAAGTATGCTGATATGAAGGCTTCCTTTGACAAAGAATATACACCAGCACAGACTTGTCATATACTATTGCGCTTACACCACACCCGGCATAGGTATGCCACTGCTGCTGCTGTTGACACTTCAAAACCAGAACAAGCACCGGCCAAGTTCCTCCTCCCGAAAGCAGCCAGCCCTATGCACACAATTTGTCCCCGCAGTCCCATGTCGCCCACCTCTCCTGCACCGACATACTGTCCCCCTGGCCCTGTCATATCAGCAGGTGTTCTCCTGCCCCTGGTCCTGCCAAGCCACACAGACCAGCTGCGCATGACGTAGAATGTGGCTAACACCACAGTCAGGGCTAGGAAGCCCAGAAAGGCTGACATCACTAGAGACATCCAGGCACTGGCTGAAACCTGCACAGAAAAGATGTCAAAACCGTAGGCTGACGTTGGTCCACGTGTGCTTGTATGTATGAAACTAAGTGAGGTAACACATGTGATCATGCGGTTGAAAGAAGAGTAACGTCACAAACAGTGGTGTTCACTGGAGCAACAGACATCAACCCTCAAACAAATGCGACTCTATGCAAGTGGCACCAGCACCAGCGACGCCAGCTGTTCATGGCTACAGCATGCAGTGCAGCTTGTATATACACTCCTGCCGCGTTGTTTCCTGATGGCCGCTGCTATAGACTACTAACCCAGACCAAACAACGAAGCATTTCGGGTTTGCTAAGCAATGATAAGCACGCACCGCTACTATGCGCACACGTGTCTGTCCAGGAGTGATGAGTTTCTTCATGATGATGCCCGCCTTCTCACTCACAAACACTGCTGGTATACCGGGGTCGGGGTGATCACGCGGCTTGCTCATGATGATCAACGCCTCGTACACATCATCATACACGATAGCTGCTGATGCGCCTGCCTCCTCAGCATGACGAACCTGCAATGACGGTTAGATGATGAGCGGATGCTGCCAATGCACAGGACATACCTACTAGATCGAGGCCAACAGGCAGAAGTGTGCAATTACACACTGGACCACTCATTGTGGCAGGTGCAATCAGACTAACGCTTCAGCTGTGCGCACTGCTGCTGTTGTGTACTGCTGCCAGATGTCATGGGGATGCATTAATGGATGCAACTTTTTGTAGAAAGCTGGAAACTATAAGCCAATCTAGCAGCGCAGCATTGCACACAATGGCATAGGTGCCCACAGCCCAAGTAAGCGGCCTTGCACCAGATATCGAGTTCACCTTCACATCAAATGTGCAGTTTGTTGGGTGTGCCTGCTGACTCCTGCTGATGAGTGCTACCCAGCTGTCGTGTGTGTGCCGATACCTGAAAGGCTGACACGCATCTTCAGGGTCTGCAACCTGCCACACAAACACACAGACACAGGGTTCATCAACATCACAAATGCAACGCTGCACAGGAATTGCTGCAATGCGGGGCTGATGCACTGGCAGATGCACTGGCAAGTACAATAGGCACAGCTGTGCATATCTCCAACAGCATCTGGGGCAGCTCTCGACTTGTGAGAATTCCAGAAGGCTGCTAATCCTCTAACATGCCCGGCTTTGATTATCTTGCAGCGGTTCTACAAGGAATATGCACGACTCAGTTGGCTCGTGGTGCTGCCGACAGACCATCAGTGCTTACTCTGAGCCAGCCATCAATGCCGTCATCTGGTATCTCGGGACCAAAATCAGCAGGGAGGTCCGGGAAAGGATCAAACGTGTAGTTATTGCTGCAGTAAAGAAGCACCAGACATAATCAACCTCAACGACATTCACTGTTGCTGCTTTGGGGGCTGCCTTACGCAGTCTATTGAACCGGTGACCCTTTAACAAACAGCAACTGACTTTCATATCACTTTGCTAGTTATACAGCTGCTTTGGAGGCAACTAACAGCCTTACGTATATATGAAAACATCCCCAAGCACTTGTCCTGCTGATGGCTGGTAGCACGCCATCATGGAGAGCAGCATGGCCAGTCCCAGCCAACTTGTCGCCATTGTTGCACTGCCCATATCCTATAACAACCTTTCTTGAGCTAAGCGACATCAACCGAGTGCCGAGACCTGCATAGTGCCCATTTCTGCAGCCACTGGGCCAGCATGAACTGCCAGAGTACTCTCAGTAGACCCAGAACATCAATTTCAGGGCAGCGCTGCACGTGCTACATGGTCCGGGACCTGTCAGTAGGAAACTGTTGTACACGACGGAGATGCATAGTCGGTTGCTGCACAAGCTGTCATACACCTATGAATCGCTGAAGGTAATTGTGTGGTGGCGTTGATCGGTCCCGAGACTACAAGCAAGTTGTACCTCACTAACATATCTGCATAACATATGGCCTTTCGACGACATCCCGTGCACTGCCGCGTCTCGATCACCTGCTAAGCTGGGTGTCAGTTACTTGCGCAGCACGCTGCACTGCATTGCTCTCGTATAACGCTGCCAGTCCTGTTCCTCCTTGGGCCACTTTCCAGCACACACCAGCTAGTGATGCCAACCACAGGTCTTCCGCAGATAACAACGAGTTCTCGGGCATGGCGCATGCCACTCGTCTTACTGGCTCTAGATGCGCTAACAGGGCTGGCAGTGGCACTCCAGGCAGCGGTCAACTAGCTTTGAGCAGTCCTGTAACAGTCAGGCCCATCAGTAATCCGAAGAAGCTGCGCATGCAGCCAAACAAGGTGGCCTGTCCAATAGACGTAGCCTCAGCGGGTGGTAGCAACGCCGGAGCGCAACCTTACTCGGATCAAACTACAACCAGGCCTCAGCCAGGTGCGGCTGGGGCCATGCAGCAGGACATGCAGCAAGTGCTCCCAGTGCAGGGCCATCAGCGGTATGCACGAGCAGCATTTATTCAGTGCATTCTGCTCGGCGCGGCAGCTTTCTGCGCTGCACCTCTCATACTAGTGTTGGATATAGCAGAACGAGCAGCCCTGGCCCTCTGCCAGTTCAAACAGATTAGGCAGCAGTTAGTAGCCTCAACCGACGATGCCACAGCAGAGCAGCAGCAGCAGAATACCACCCAGCCACACCAACGCCCGTCTCCAGCAGCAGTCAGCAACAGCAACAGCGTCAGAAAGGGGCCCCGTACAGCAGCTATCCCAATGAGAGGCAATAACCAGCGCCCAGCAGACCTCTGGCTGTTAGACCTGTGGCCTCCGTTTGGGTTTATGGCTCTAGCAGTGCTGCCACCGCTGCTGCTGGGAGTCAGGCACTTCATTACAGGCAGCCCTGGTGTCCTGCAGCCACTTGTGTGGTGTGCTGGTAGCCTGATCTGCCAGGGATATGCCAACTTGCTGTTAGCAGTTTGGCAAAGAGGCAAGTCGCACACGCTAAGTGCAGTTGCTGCAGAATCAGCAAGTACTGACGGGCCAAAGCAGCGAGCAACAGTAACAAGCACAAGTTCGGGCAGTATCAGCAGCACTGTGGGTCAGCCGCACTGGTGGAGAGCAAACACAGCAGCAGCAGAGCAGACACCACTGTCAGACTGCACAGTGGATGTAAGCGGTACTTTGCAGCAGCAGCAGCGGCAGCAGCAGCAGCAGAGGCCTCCCGTTGGTGTCAGTGGTACATCCAAAGTTGCCGCACAGCTGCCCAGGCTGTTGCAGGCTGCTGGTGATGCATTCAGGCTTTGGTGCATCGGGATAGTAGCAGTGACCCTTTGGCAGCAACAGTTGGCAGCAGCTTTCAGATGGGTAGAACCTCTTGCATTGTTGCCGTTGCTTGGTAGCAGTCATGGTCTGTCGTCAATGATAGCAGCACTTACAGCGTCTGCTGTCAGCTTGCAAGAGAATATCGTGCATCTGTTGTGGTGGTGTGTAGATACTGGGTTGTGTGGAGGCTGTGTGTTTGTGTACCTGCTGGCGCTGGCCGCCAGGATTTTGCCCTACATAGATGCTGTGTTGCAGCGCTGAGTCTCTGCACCTTATAGTTTTGAGAGGCAATGATGATAGCCATTGCTGACGAGTAAACCACAGTTGCTAGCTTTGACAAGGCCAATGTCAAGGCAGCAGACTGTGGCACTCCAGGTGGGGGCCTGTCCTTCGCAGGATCTTCCTGCTGTGGAGTGCATGCACAGATCTGTTGATGAGCACTGCTCAGTTCAAGTGAGACTTATGGGATGTGACAGCACATCCCAGGGATAGATATTATGCAGGACCACCGTGGCGCATTCGCCCGCCTCAAGGTCTGATACGACTGAAAGGTTCGCTGTGAGTAGGCAGTCTTGAAACTGAGAGTAGGGGCAACTGAAAGCCGATGTGACGATCCGCAGCGTCCAGTTGATGGTCCAGCTACTGCCACAATAACTTCTGTTGCAGGAGGGGGGGGGGGCTTCCAGCCGCCAGACTTGTAGGGACGGACGTCCGTCGTTGGCATTGCATCTAAAACTGCGTCGTGCAGCGTTCTGGCGACGGAGTGCAAAGAAGTATCGCCGCCAACAGGGTGCAGAACACGCGCACGCCCGCGCCGCGAACTTCGGGACCGTTGCGGGCGGACCGCTGGCCGCTGCCAGTTCGAGTGTCGGATGCCTGTGTGTAGTGTGGCTGTAATTGCTCATCATGAGTTCGATATTGGTTGTAGCATACATGATTCGCTTGACACCTGTCGTAGGTTCAATGTGTGAGTGCAGCTTTGTTTGCATGGCAGCTGACTGTATGAGACCACCTCACGGGTAACAAAGAGCAAGCAACCAAGCAAGCAAAGTAAAGCTGGGTCTTTGAGTGTTTGATGCATGCATGTGTATCAGTCATTCACAGCGAAGGGAGTGTGCCCCTCTTGTGGTGTGTTTGATGTCTGCCGATGTGACATGGGGCTGACTGTCACGACGATCCCGGCAGCCTCATCCATGTCACAGAAATGCCACAGCTATGTCTTTCCTGAGGGTTGGCAGCTGAGTTCTCAGATCCAACAATGTAACATGTATTCATGCTACATGTGAAGTTGAGCTCATGCAACATAGGACCGCTACATCTGGCCCTGGCTCACCCGAGGTGCTGCTTGTTTAGTGGAGTGCGCCGCCCGTTATACAGATTGACAAGCACGCTTGTGCAAGTGCCCCGACTCCGGCGTCCGTCCTGGTTCCTTTGTTTTCAACTTCCTGCAGTTTGTATGTGTCATGGCAGCACGATCTGCTAGCGGCATGCTGAACAGCAGCGGCCAGCAACTCATTTGGCATGCACAGCGCCAACGGACGAATCTCAATATTACAGCCCTGGTTACTAGCCCAGACACGGTATTGTGGGCCTAGTAACGACCTAGTATAGGGTTACTAACCTTAGTAACATCTCACGACTGTTACCATGGATACATTGTACTAGGCTGGTAATGCATAGCTGTACTAGGGCAATACACCTGGTCAAGCCTAGTCACAGCTTTGACACCTTAGGCACAACCAAGGGTTGAACTGAGTGCATACGCGCATCTGACAACTCCTTGATTTGAGCACACATCCACTCTTGTACATCTGTGCCCCACAGAGGCTCTATGTACTGAATGGATGCAAGTCAAACGGCGGCTGTCCAAACTGCAGAAGCCTGCCGACTGCAAACACAAAAACTGCTTCAGAAGCAGGCCTGCATGCAGGTGACCTGCAGGTCGGCTGATCAGCATCTAATGCATGCAGATCAGCTGCGCCACTGCAGGTCAGTTGATCAGCATCAGATGCTATATGGTCACATGTACACTTGTCAACCCCAGAGATCTCGCTAGCTATGTACTCTGCTGCTCTGCAGACTGTCACTGTGTAAAAGGGACTGAGCCAATGCAAACAGGTTGAAGTGTGCATAAGTTACTACAACTCTTGCCAATTCTTGCCAATTGCAAAAAAACAATTATGCAAAAACGGTCATGAACCGATCAAATCGAACAGCCGAGCGGCTGAACTGAGTGCATACATGCATCTGGGCTACGCAGACGCTCTGATACATAAGTAGAGCATGGGAACACATGTCAGCTGCAAGGTGGCCTTCAACATTGACCTGAAGGGACTAACATTGACCTGCAAGACACTGTCAACTGAGACGTTGAGAAAAGGTTGCGCTGGTATGTCTATACATGTAGCTGTTGATACAATACTGTTAGGCTGTTGCAAAAAAAATGCATTCATAAAGCATGGGCGCCCAGTGTGATCAGCTGTGAAAAAACACAGCAGCCTCAACCCGCTGTTTTCACAGGCACTGGCACTGCCATGCTGCCAAGTGTGATCGATTGATTGGTTGATCTCAAGTGAGATCGGCTGGTTGTGATGGCAGTTGGAAAATCACAGCCTCTTGCTGTGGCTACTTCTCCCCAATGTGGTTGCCTCTGCTCATGCTCACAACCTGACACATGTGTACCCTGCAAGTACTGTATTGGGCATCTGCTTGGACCACCTTGCTAACTTTCAAAGCCATTAAAGCCCAAAGGACTAATCGTACATTCACAGTTCAATGGACTTACAAGGTCGACAATCGCTATGAGTCGTTTCACCCAGTTCATGGAAGTCACAACCTGGTAGCCAAGAACTTGATCTGACGCTTCTGCTTGGCAGCAGCCAACCAGTCTTCCAAAGGCTGCGGTTGGACGTCAGCTGGCTTGAACTCATTGTTCAGCCCGTGAAGGGGCAGTGCTCGGCTGAATCAACCAGACCACGCCACGTGGCTGCAATCATGTACAACCAGTTCAACAGTCAGTGCCACAGTCATTTCAGCAGTCATAACCAACCATCCCACAGGTGGGGCACGGTTGCATCATTGAGTGGTAGCTGCAGTCCAGCTCCAGCAAGCGGCAATCATCACGCTAATACGTTCATGCCCCTACTTGAGGGAAGCCTTCCACATAGTCCTGCACGCCCTACTGTCCTACTGCCTCACTGCTTCGGGCGCCTGCTGTCCTTCGATTCGGCTTGTGATTATCAATGAACTTTGACCCATAATGTGGGCACATGGGTCCTACATGGGTCCTGGCATAGGTCCTAGCAGTGGCGCAACATCCGCCGTTAGTGATGATGTGCACAGACTTACTAAACCTGTATCAACTGTTTACAGCTCTCAGATGGGCCGAACCACAATGGGCTGAATTGTTTGGCAGCGCGATCTGCTAGTGGTGTGCTGAACCATCTGTAACGAACCCCGGGAAAAGGGGATGCCCTTGAGGGTGTGCCAAGTCCTCAAGTACCTTATTCTTGGGCTCCGCCACGTTACACCATCAACGGCCGGCAACACACTCGGCATGCACAGCAGTAGCACGACATCCGCCATAAGTGTCATGTGCACAGACTTACTAAACCTAATATGACCGTTTACAGCTCTCAGATGGGTCGGAACGCATTGGGCTGAAAGGTTTAGCAACACGATCTGCTAGCGGTGTGCTGAGTTGCAGCGGCCGGTCCGGCCGTTGAACACACTCGGCATGCACAGCACAAACTGCCTTAGTTAGAGATGCAAACCAACGTATCAGGCCTATATAGGCATATATGCTAACACGTTACAACTATCAGATGGGCCCGACCGCATTGGGTACAAATGTTTGGCAGCACCCTGATCTGCTGGCGGCATGCTGAACAGCAGCAGCCGGCAACACAGTCGGCATGCACATCAGTAGCGCAACATCCGCCGTGTGTCGCGA
>NSMO01000620.1:0-12651 GCA_002588565.1 Coelastrella sp. UTEX B 3026
TTATTGTGCCAATTCTCCCGGAGAGGGGGGGAGGGGGGGTGTGATGTATGGCTATGCCATGCTGATAGTGATGGCGATGGCGATGGCGATGGCGATGGCGATGGCGATGGTCCTCATAGGCATGCATGCCCATGACCATGATAGCCTGCCATCACCGGCGGGGTGATGTACGTATGATACAATGTTGCCGTGCGGACGCAGATGGCTATGACGCCGTTGGCATGGTTTGCGCCACGTCGATGGCAGTCGGCACTGCTGGTCCCTACCAGTATGAGCCGCAGCAACGTTTGTCCTGCACTGGTAAACGACCTGCTGTATTTTCGTGGATGTGCTTGGCACGTCCGAGAACGCTAGGTTGTTCAGAAAGTATTGTGTACTGTATCAGCCAGCCCGCGCCACAAGCGACCGCAGCAGCGATATAAGGGACGCATATTGCAGCAGCCAGCCACAGCCTTTACAGCGAACATAAAAAGTTGATGACGCTTCGCGAAGATCGCGGCATGTGAGTGACTTGAGCTGTCCCCAATGTTGTCGCGGTGGTTACTCGTGAAGCGTGCGCCAGCACAAGCAACAATTTCAGTCGTGGGCCTTGTTCTGTATGTCGTTTGTGGATGATATTTTTTCATTGTGCCTGAACGTGCATACTGTCTACATGTACAGTCTAGCTTGCTCTTGCCTGCCCGCAGCGCGTGTCGCCGATGTATTGGGATTCAGCAATGGATCGTTATTATACACTAATTGCACTGTATTGGAATGCTATGGTGTGCTCGCAGGGTGGCATAGTCCTTTGGGTGCCTACGCTTGGGAGTGTGTCATCGGAGCTGGTTCCAGGAGGTGAGCAGCTGTACCTTTCAGCAGAGGTTTCGTTCACGTGCTCTGGGTAGTGCGTTGAACATGTCAGGCATGCATGCGTGCCAGCTGCATGACGCAGGTTGAGATAAGTGGCTGTGCAGCTGTGCTGCAGTACTGACAGGCAGTACATGGCTGTCCCAGGCGCAACGGCATCTGTTACTGCGCCGCTGCAGCATCCTAGTTTCGCTGTTGTGTGCACACTCAACAGAAGCACTCCTCAGTGTGGACCTGCAGCTGCACCGCTCTGTGGCAACTGCAGATGAGCGCTGTTTGCAGCGCTGCTGGTAATGTGCTTGTCATGCTTTGTGCCGGTGTCTGTAGGTTGTCCCTGGTCGTCAATTCGTGCCTCGTTTGTGGTGAAGTACCACTGCACATGGTCCGACTCACAAAGTACGCTGATCGTATTGGCAGGTAGGCCCTTGCTGAGTGACGCATGTGTACAAGTCCTGGGGGGGGGGGGGTGCAGCGAGATCAGCAGCAGCAGCGGCAGCATCCACACCCACCAACGTTGTCACCGCGGCCATAGCATTGTTCCTAGTGCACCCTGGCCCGCGCAAGTGTAGACTGCACACATGATAGCTTGCACAGAGCGTCTCTGCAGCCGTAGCTGCCACATCTAGCACCGCTTGTGCACAGCAGCACAGTAGCAACTGCATTGGGCTTGTAAACAGCTCCCGAAGGCTGTGATGTGTTCAGCGTCACAACTGGCAGCAGAGTGTCTCGTGGAACGGCGGTCATGACAGCAGTGGTGGCAGGGTCCGTGCATGCTGTGTACAGGAAGGCTTGCCTCTTGTCTGCGTGTTGGTGATGCCTTGCCGATTCGTGGTACCACCCTATGTACACTCATTGAGATTCTATGGTGTGCTCGCAGGTCGACATAGTGTATCAGGGGCCCACGTTCAGGCGCGTGTTATCAGACAGAGCCCTGTCTTGGAGGTGAGCCGCTGTACCTTTCAGCAGAGGCGTCTTGCGACATGCGCTGGGTAGTGCATTGGACATTTCATGCACGCATGTGTGCCTGCTGCACGATGCAGGTTCGTATGACAGTACAGCGCTGCCTACACAGCTGCTAGATGATAGTCTCGGCTGTGTTTCTGCATACCCAACTGATGCACTCCTCATCGCGGACCCGCATTTTGTCTGACCTGTGGTGAATACAGATGTGTGATGTCTGTGGCGCTGTTGGTGACGTGCTTTTACATGCCCTTTGTGTTGGTTGGTATCTGCAGGTTGTCCCCGGTGCTCATTTTGTGGGTCATTAGTCTAGTGAAACACCACTGTAGATGGTCCGACTCCCAAAGTATGCTGAACGCATTGGCAGGTAGGCCTGCGCTGCGTGACACCAGCCTAGGGGGCAGGCGCAGCGATGGCAGCAGCAGCAGCAGCAGCGGCAGCAGCATCCAGACCTACCAACGCAGTGCTAAAGCATTGTTTCCATTGTACCCTGGCTGTTGTTAGCGTAGACTGCAAACATGATAGCTTGCACACAGCGTGTATGCAATCAACGTCGGCAGATGCAGCACGGGCTCGTAAACTGCTCCACAAGGCTGCCGTCACCAGCCTCACCTGCAGCAGCAGATTGAGTCATGGTGTTGCCAGCAGCGGCAATTATGACTGCAGTGGTAGCAATGGCATGGGCAACACCTACAGGCAGGGTTATATGTTATCGCTTGCGATGCATGTCACTGCTGTGTCACCTGTACTGCTGACAGCAGTGTGTGCTGCTGCCTGCAGGAATCGCTACAATCTGGTGGAGCGGGAGCTTTACCTGATTTCCAAACAAGTGTCCTATCATCATTCAGGCAGAGCCAGAGCTGATCGTGACCGCTACGAACGATGCGGCACCAATATCAAGACGATGCTGAAGTACATGCATGTACTGCGCATCTGGATAGACTTCTGCCTGGCCTGTGGCATATTTCACCTGAGGTGGGACTATGCCGTCCTGACTGCTGCTGTCTGGGCACGAGTGGCTGTCCACATGCACAGCTATAGCGGCCGCCCTCAAGGGTTGTCTGATGGGTCACTGGAATCGTATATGCGGATGCTTAGTCATGTTTTAATATACATGGCAGCACCACGCAGCCGTGCTGGGCTTCTGCATGCGTTGCAGCGAGATGTTATACAGCGTGCTGTAGATCGGCACTGCTTGCTGTACCCCTTTTGTCGCACTGTGCGCAACACCAAGTCTGCTTGGAGTGATCTGTTGGTTGATGCTGCAATTCAGTTGCTGTTGCAGTGGCCAGTGTACGGGCACTGCAATTTGCAGTGCATCGCATGGCCTGCGTTTGCACGTATGACATTAGCAATGTTAAACTACTTGGGTTGGAGACCGTTCTGCTTGACTCGTGATCGGGTTGACAGGTTGGATCCCAGATGGTGCAATGACCCCATACTGTCCTTTGGTATGTGTCGGTTGGACTGGGAATCTGGTGTGCTCGTAGCTGTGCAGGTGTATGGCAAGCGCACCAAGTTTAACCGCAATCCACGCCAGGAGCGGGATGAGCTAGGCCATCTGCGAGACCGAATTGTGCTGGATGGCAAGTTGACCTTCAGCTTACAGGTGGACAAGTGTGCATGTTTAGCTTGGCTAGTGTGGTCTATTGTTGTTGGTGCTTGGGGGTACGAGCCATTGGTGGTCGTGAATGGGTATGTTATGCTGGGTTCCACAGGTGTTACCCGTGAGGATGTCACGGTTGAGTCGGTTGATGGTTTGGTCATGTCAATCTTCACAGTGCGGCCCAGTGGTGTACCTCTAGAGCGGCAGGAGCTCCCTGTGTTTACGAATGCTGAGTTGCATGGGGACTCGGTTGTCACTACAGACCGCATATCAGATGTATGCAGTCAGGTGGGCATGCGCATGGGCTTGAACCCACGCAAGTGCAGTGCTATCAGTGGCAGGAAAACTGTTGCCACTGCCATTGTCAATCATTCACAGGCCACAGACATGGACTGCACACGGCACCTTGGCCACAGGTCCAGCATCACCACCAAGACCCGCTACGCGGACAGCACGGCAGGAACAGCAGACAGCTATGCCTTGCTGCATGGCAAGCCAGTGCGAAAGCTACCAGGCTCAGTGGCCTTGGCGCACAGCCGCAATCTGCACCCTGACATTGCAGCGGCCAAGCTTGCAGGCCAGCAGGCAGCAGCAGCAGTACGCCCGTTGTTTGGGCAGCAGCATGGGCCAGTTAAGGCCAGGCTGGAGCGGCTGAATGCTTACAAGCGTGGCTTTAGGGCAGAAATGCAGCGCCAGTATGATGCACAAGCAAGGATGCCGAGGGCTGGCAACACTAGGGAGCATCTCAACCATTGGTTCTTTCAGCCCATAGACTGCAGTAGCTTGTCGCAGGCTGAATTTGTAGCCTGGCAGGTGAAAGTGGCATGGGGGTTGGTGGTGGTGGATGCGGTGCCGGGCCTGCAGTAGCGCGAGTCGTTGGCTGGTGTGCACTTCAAGCACTGGACTGCTGGTGTTATCATGGTGTAGTATGATGGACCGTGTTTGCTCAGCTTGTGCACTGAGCATGCAGTGTGGTGCTTGTGTGGTGGTGCTTTTTGCCACGCTCGGAGGTGCCTGGGAACTGTTGTTGAACTCGATGATGCCAGTGTTTGACCATATTGACATGCTGACCATGTGGTCAAATGGAATTGTACAGCAGCTATCGACACATATGCATGAAGTCATGCCGTTATGTATAAGCACGGCTGATACATAAGTAGTGCCACAGGTGTCACTAGTGACACCTTATGCATGACCTCGTTACATTGGCGGGAGACCAATGTACAGTCGGTACTCTGCCAGCACGGTCCGTGCGCATATGATATGGCCCCTTCTTACCTGCTGCACTGCAAGATCGTGTTTGTCGCTGGAGATGCCACCCGACAGTGTTGTCGTGCTCCCTGGCGAGTTGCATGTTGTGTTCTACCGTTGTACAAGGTGTGACGGCGCGTTTGCAACCCCAGGCCACAATCAGAAACCAACCTGCTCCAGCAGTGGCAGATTACCTCGCAACTACCGGCACGCGTCGTTGGTAGAGACTATAGGATCTTCCGTGGGCAGTGCGCTTCAGCAGCGTGGCATTAACACTTATTCAGAGTGGAACGGTCTTCCTGCAAGTGTCGCGGAACAAGAGCTTCAAATAATCGTTGAGTTTGTGAACAGTCAGGTGCAACAGCTGCAGGGGACTGCTGGTGTTAGGCTTTCAGCAGACAACCCGTGCAATCACGTAGAAGCAGCTGTGCGAGAGCTGTTGAACTTCAACCCAACTGGGCTTGACAAGTTTGCCGTCTTCCGGGGCGTGCCTATGAAGGCCGGGAGGGCCGGTGAGTAAGCATTTCCACACCTGCATACAATACGATCCTGTTTTTCAAAATTTTCAGTCCTTAAACAAGCGTGTCTGAACAACAGGCACTCCTGAACTGACCTTTGATGGTGCGGGCGGTTTAGTTAATGTAATGTACGCACGCCTGGACCGGTACGCACGCCTGGACAGCACTACAGTATAGGTTGTGTTGTGTAGAAGTGTTTGTGGTGTGCTTGCAACACGGACGTGTGGTCTTCACTACCGCATGCCGTAGGTGCGTTTATCGAGGACGAATTTGATGGGGATTCCGGTGGACTGGATGAAGTGGACGCGTTGCTGGGAGATATTGGAGCCGAGGCTCTGTCTGCGCAGCTCCTTGGTGGACCAGGTAGGCGCCAGGTCTGACGTTTCTGCTGAGGAACCATGGTTGCAGCAGCTGCAGTCATGGTGACAGCCGCTTATTGGTGCAGGAGGCGGGGATGATGATGATGACATGGTGGATGACACGTGCGACGAAGACGAGCAGGAGCTGCAGCCCGTCGCGTCGACTCCCAGACATGTTGGACAGATTGCAGCAGCTGCTGCATCCTCTCCAGCAAGGCAAAACCCATACAGGAACAGGTGTGTGGCTGCGCACGGGCATTACCAGTGATCGCGACAGCTGAACACCATACACCGGTTGGTGCCCGGTGGATGGCACAAGCTGATACCAGCCATCTTTGATTGTGCAGCAAACACACAGCAGTACATGTACAGCCAGATACAATGCGGCAGCTGCGTATCAGACAGGTAGCCTCAATGCTGCCACGCGTAATGTATTGTTGTGCCGTTGTTCTGATGCAGAGCTGGCAAGTCCACCACTGTTAAGAGGGGCTCCAACACCAGGCTTCCTCTGAACCTGACTCGTGCTGTTGGGGCAAGTAACGCCGCCATCGGCCCTACTGGAGGTCCGCCTACCTCGCCTGGCCTTGCACGCCCCCCTCTAGCAGCAGCTGCGTCACCTGGTGGCGCTACAGCAACACCCCATCAACCAAACATGCTGCAACAGCTGCTGGGTGCACCACAGCAGTCTGCTGGGGAGCAACAGCCGAAGAAGCGGCGTGCTTTACCGCAGCAGTCACCTGCCGTAGGTGGAGGTCGTGGCAGGAGTTTGGAACCAGCAGCAGGTCAGCGGTTTGCTGCAGGGTCTGCAGCAGACAGGCAGCACGGCAACCTCGCAGCCAGCAGCAACAGGCAGCTGCAGCAACAGCAGCTGTTTCAGCAGCAACAGCAGCAAGCGGTGGCACAGCAGCAGATGCTGTCTCAGCGCCTGCAGCAGGCATCACAGCACATGGCTGTGCCACCCGACGGTGCACATAGCGAAGCATTCCCCAGTGCTGTATTGCACCAGTTGGGTGACTTGCGAGCACACATTGGTTCACCCTCAGCTGCCCCACGTCCTGCGATGCCCGAGGCAGTTCCCGGTGCTGATGACATCAATGCAGCTCTCCCAGTGGCAGACGCTGCAGCAGCTGGTGGCAGTTCCGGTGCATCACGCACATCTGTTGCTGCTGCTGCTGCTGCGCCTGACATGCGTGACACAGCACCAGTTGGACTGCAGCAGGCTGGCAACATGGGACCTAACACCACCGCAAGCATGCAGGGTGTGCCACCTGCAGGTGAGTGATGGTCCAGGCATTCATCACATTCAACACACAGTCACCAGGCATGTGTTGTGTCGTGTGCTGTCTTGTTTACTTGAGTCGTAGCTTCTGCTGATTGCTGATCGTCGCTGCTGCTGTTGTTGCCACTTGAATGGCGGCTGACGTGCAGAGTATAACTGCTGGTTGCTGCTTTATGTGTTCCAGGCTACATGGACATCACGACCCAGGTGGTCAGTGCGCTGCAGATGGCACTGCCACAACAACTCCAAGGCCTTGTGCAGACAACATTGCAGGCACAGTTGCCACAGCTGGTGCGTGATGCTGTTCAGTCTGCAGTACAGTCAGAGCTACCTCAGCGTGTGCAGGCAAGCGTATCATCGGCTTTGCAGGTGATTAGCAGCACAGTAGATAGCTGTATGTTGGTTGTGTCTGAGCTGCAGCAGAGATTTGTGGCTTGCAGCCAACCTGCAGCGGCAACCTCATGCAGTGCTGCAGCCACGCGTGTCGACACTGCTGCTGTACAGCCCATCATTGGCCCCCTTGCAGTAGCAGCAGGCCCATATGCGACAGCAGGGCCAATCACAATGGAGCCACGGCCACCCTGTATTGTTGGGCCTGCCTCAGGCATGCCGTTGACGCCAGGCAGGACATCTGTTGGTGCTGGCGCAGTCCTGCCAGCGCCGTTACCGCAGATCTATATTGCAGCACAGCCAGGAAATGCAGCCGCTGCAGCAGCACAAGGACCAGGGCATCCTGCATTGCAAGATGTAGGATGCGGGCTGCAGCCTGTAGCACCACAGCATCCATTCAGCAGCGGTGGGCCTGGAGGCTCTGGACTGGACCCTCTGGCAACTCTGATGCGCACAGGGCAACGTACAGCAGTGCAGCCGCCTCTCAGCCCTTGGCAACTGCAAGTGCCATCTGGCAGTAGCTGTCCTCCCCTGCAATCACCCGCCGCAGTGTCTCTTGTGGGGGGGTTCACTCCAGTCGCTGCTCTAGCCGTGACAGTTGCACCAAATGCGAGCACAGTCATGCACAACGCTACAACTGTGTTGTCACAGTCAGCAGCGGCCATCGGTGGTGCTGCAGGGCAGTTGCTGGCATGGTCACCAGCCAGCGCTGCCGTTGTTAACCAGGCGACAGGGCAGGCGCCACGACAGGTAGCAGCGACGGACGTCAGCACCAGCCATCTGTTGCAGGATTTTTCTCGGGGTGAGCAGCGACACAGCCATGCCAGCGCAGCTGTTCACCCTGAAACTGCTGGCTCCGGGACTGCTGTGCTGCAAAGCACCCAGCACACGCTGGCAGAGATTGGACGCACCTTGCAGCTGGTTGGTCCTTCCATGCCAGCTGGGCTGCAGTCTGCAGGCGCTCTGTCGCTGTTGGCGGGTGGACTACAGGCACGCTATGACAGCCATGTCAGGGGGGTCTCAGCAGCAGCAGATACAGCGGCGCCTCCTGCCAGTTGTCAGCAGCAGCTGGGGCATCTACCACGCCAGGGTGGTAATGGTGTCGGGGGCTTGGCTGCTCTGTGGCCACCTGCATCTGGTCAGCAACAGTGGCAGCAGCAGCAGCAACAGCAGCAACAACAACAACAACAACAACAACAACACTATGACCCACAACAGCAGCAAGCTGGCAGCGGTGTTGCAGGCGCAGTACATGTGGCATCTGCCTCAACAGGGCCTACTGGCTTGGATGCTGGCCCGCCTCACAACACTGGTGTACGATATAAGCCTCCTGGTGGTACTGTTGGTGCCATCTTGCACCACGTTGGTAAGTTGCTCGTGCAATTGACAGTTGTGGGCATGCGCCAGTTTCTTGCGCTTCTATGTTGTTTGTGTTCGTCAGGTTTTGTACACTGCACACATGCTTCTATGGTGCAGACATATGCAAGCTGCACTGTTTCAGGTTGCTGCTGTAGATACCACATGTGTTGTGATTGCCTGCTGTGTTGTTTGCTGACTGCAGTGCCAAACTTCGCTGGTTGCGCGCATGGTGTTGGCTGCAAGCGGTGCCTTGCTGCGGCTGCTCTGCGCAGCAAGCTCGGCATACCATTGAGTTACAGCCTGAGCATCCCTCAGGAACCAGGGTTGCTGTCGCTGTCCCAACTTGACGATGATCAGTTGTTTGCGGTTGCAGCCTCTTTGATCGTCATTGCTCGGTACACAGCAGAGAAGACTGCTGGCAGGTCCGCACAACCTTTACACCTCAATGTCCATGCTACAGCTGGTTGTGGAAAATCCTCTGTGCTGAATGTCATCAAGTAAGTATGAATAATTTGGAGTCCGTTGCCAGGTGTATCGCGACCACAGCTTGTTGTGCGTTAGTTGCACCGCTGCCACCAGCTTGTTATGCAGTCAACTGCAACGTTGCCACCAGCTAGGCGGTCTTACAACATGCTGTTTGCTACTAGTGCGTGTGCAGATCAACAACTGGCCTCTGATGTGTTGCATCTCCTGTGTGGGCAGTGCACTTGTGCACGTCATTGTGTGGGAGGGTAGTGACATTGGACTGCAATTGCCATTCGGTGCAGGTACTTGTGTGACGAGTTGGGCTTGGCCATGGCTGAAATTACATGTTTTAGCAATCGCTTGTTGGCGAGGCTACACAAGCCAACGGCTACAATCGAGGCAGTTATGGGGGTGGCTTTTAGATATGAACCTTTCATCGAGGCCAGGCTCGCAAGGGGCGATATCAGCTTCAAGCCCACCTACGACTGGTTCCTCAGGAATTGGTTGTTCAGCAGTAAGCTGCAGGAGCTCATCAACACGGGGATCAATCTGGTGTTGTTTGACGAAGCGTGGACTTTGCAGCCCCTCATCTTGGAGTATCTGATCAAGTTCTTGGACGAGCATGGTGTGATGTCTGTCAGCGCAGGCGAAGCGTTGCAGGTTGGGCCCAAGCCCAAGTGGTTGGAGAAACAGTGGATAACACAGCATGCTTTTCGTATGCCCCACTGGCGGCTGTTGGAGCAGGCAAACAGGGTTCTTTACGTCCGCTTGTCAATAAATCACAGGTTGCCCGAGGAACAGTTCCAGATGTTGAAGAGGGTGAGTGCAGCAATCGTCGGTACCAGTACATCGTGTAACAGCGTGAGCAATTTAGTATGAGCGAGAGTCACAAACATGAGTGTTTATTAGAGCTACGTAGCTATGCAGGTATACATGCATATCTGCATGCTCTAGCCAGGTACCCCACTGCTGTTTGACATTGAACTGCAGTTCAATTCACAAGGACACACTTCATGTGGCTTTTTCACCCGCTTTTTCACCTGCTTGTTGATGCGACTGCAGATGTCCATGGGCGAGGAGCACCTGCTAGACAGTGATCTGCAGTTTTTGAGGGATTTGGGTGACCGCTTCGAAGATGGTAAGTGAACAGTTGTGAGTTGTGAATTTGCAAGTGTTACATGCAGCCTGCAGCGTTAGCAACAGCAGCATGCAGCGTTAGCAACAACAGCATGCCGCACCTGCCACACTGTTGACAGGACCAACCACGAATTCGTCGTTGTTGCAACCTGGGTGCAGCTGTTTGTGAAATGTCTTGTAATGTAATGCATATGCAATCTGTGTTGGTGCGATTCTCAATGGACCATGCCGGCCGCTGCTTGTTGCAGGTGAATGGTACATGACCCTGATGTACAACAAGAACAAGGTCGCTCAGCACAATGCCGAGCAACTGCAGCGGTTGCAGGGCAAGTTGCACTCAATACGCTTGGCAGCGTCATTGAACTGTGCCCGGCATCCACTGCTGCAACACCTGCCACCACAAGAGCGTGACATGTTCTGCCGGAAGGCCAAGGTGGAAGTGCTATCGCGTTTGCACTATGAGTCACTGCCGGATGACCTCTGTGATGGGCCGTTGCCAGCCACACTCAACACTGTACGTGGCAATGAGCTGCTAGTTGGGGTGAAACAAGGGATGCCAATGCTATTCGGTCAACGGTGTTCCGCTGCAGTGGTAAGTGTCACATGCCTTGTCATTGCAGGCAAAGGCTGACAGCATGCATGACCTTATTACGATAGGGAATGGCTAGATATTGTACAAGCTGCATATCTTGCAGCTTTCACTGCGCCAAGATTGTTGGACAAGGGAGGGCTTGAAGTGTCATGAGTGACGTCTTGTAGACAAATTGTTGTGTGGCATGGAGCAGCATCATTTGGCAGCACTTGACGCAGAACTGCCTGCTACCTATGTTGCTTGCAGTTTGAGTTCCGAGCTACTGGCATCTGGGAGAGAACTGACCGCACCATGCAGTTGCAAGCTGGGGACCTTGGTGTTGTGGTGGCAGTGTCTAGCACAGACTGGCAGGAGCAGCAGGTCATGGCCAATGCTGCGCAGTTAGCAGCTGGAGTACAGCTAGACGTTATGTCGGCAGTAGTGCTAGTGCAAGTGCAGGGGTCAAGGGGCCCGGTTGTGCAGGTGCCAGTTGTGACTCACGAGGTGCCTATCATAGCACACCAGGGCCTGGTATGGGTGCCAGTCAGCTATCTCCCAATGAGGATTGGGTGGTGCACAACTGTGACGGCCACTCAGGGTCTCGAATTTGAACGTGTACTACTGGACTTGAATGAAGCGCATTGGTTGCCAGGTGGCGGCTATACAGGGGTGGGCAGAGTGAGGGGCGATCTGCGGAAGGGTTTGCGTATCATGGGAGGTTATCAAGGGAGCAGGGCTGCTTTCTACACTAGTCAAGATGCACAGGATTGGTTTGTCAACGTAGTGTTGAGGTCTTGCAGATGACGCTAGGTGCTGGCAGGCCAAAAACATGCTCGGCCAACACAATTCATTGTGAGCTGTTGTCTCCAGACATGTTCCTGTGTTTCGTCTTTGGTGATATGATGTTGGTATCCGAGTGCAGTAGGTGATTAGTCAGGCACGATTGCTGCCTGTTAGAAGCTGCATCGTCGATTCTTGTTCAAGTGCTTGAATCATTGTGGACTGCATAGATGCATTGCAAACTCAGTTCTGCACATGTGCGGTGCTAGATACTCTTCTTTTCTTGACCCTGCATACAGGCAAGCCGGCTTTGTTCACCAGCATGCATACTACTGCCTATGATCCATGCTTGTTCTCAGAAGTTTTACTTCTGTTTTTTTCTTGTTGACTCGACGATTAGATGGTGATGCGGAGAATATGGCTACTACATCATGGTCAGATGCCGAGACCTCAATTCGCCAGGTGCTCCAAAGATATAGAGATGTAGAGATATAGAGCATGGTGCCTATCATCTGCAGGTAATAGCACACCCACACTTAACCCTTGTATCCCATCGAGCCCTGCCCCTTAAGACCTCGTCTGATGAGAACAAACGCTGTATAGGCACCTGACATAGGCATCTGACAGGCAACCGTCATTACCTTGAGTACAATATCCACTGGATCCATGGCATGAAACATGAACAGGCGGCAACAATGCACCCGTTGTGCCGACATCAACAGACGCCAAGCAGCTTTGTGACCAAAACACACTTCCAATGTGGGCGCAGGTCCATGGGCAAGTCTAGATGCAAAATCAAACACATAGACATTCAAGGCTTGATTGCTAGTTGTGGCCATATACCATCTATAGCCAGGGCCATGCAACCCTACCCCTGAAGACAGCGTCGCTAAAGAGCCCTACCGGGCCTAGTAGCCGCGGTAGTACCACGCTCGGTGACAGACTGGATACACACATGGTGACTGCTCACACCATGGCTAACCTCAAGTGATGTGTCTTGATGTACAGGTATGCAGCCACAACTGAAGGCCCTGCCGCAGCAGCAACTCTTTCATGCAGCAGCAACAAGGGCACACTGAGGCCAGCCACAAATGCCAGGCTGTCAACTGCTGCTGCCAGCTGCAAAGTCT
>NSMO01000621.1:546-12239 GCA_002588565.1 Coelastrella sp. UTEX B 3026
GGCACCAGTGTGTGACGCTGTATCTCCTTCAGATATATCCGGCAGCAGTAGACGCAGCAGCAGGCGGCGCAGGCGCACCCAGCGCTACAATGGTGGCCTAGGTGATGCAGATATCAGCGAATGAAATGCTGTCAAGTGCGATTGAGCTTTGTTATATATTCATAGTGAAGATCCACCCATGTGAACTCTCCTGTTGTGCAGTCATTGGTGCTGCATGTTGCTATGGACAGTCTATGCAGCAGTTGCATACAGTAGCAGTGTTGCTGTTACAACTCCATCTGTGGTGATCTTGGTATCCACTTGTACTTGAACTGTAGCATAGTGGTGTATATGATCCACATCTCAGAGCTTGTCAAATAGTTTGTTGTTTACATGGTTGTGTGGGCACTGTTGTGTGTCTGTACAGCGGTATAGCAGATGTGCATCCATGTGTTTGCCATTGGCTGCCATGTATTGCAGCTCCTTGTGCAGATCATGCTGAAGTCTTTTACGAAGCGACAACGGAGCCGTTGACGCGCTGTGCATGCATTGATATGCTTTCAAGTCGATGAATGCTTTGTGGCTTGGTCATTTGGTGCTTGCAACTGCTGTGGTATGCCAACAACAGTGTCGTTGGCCATTTTAGCTATGGGTCCTCTGGTTTGCTCTTGTGAGGCCAACATTATCACCTAATCGTGAGCTGTCCAGCAGCTATGTCGCCTGAACAACTGTGGCTGCACTGCAGCTTTTAGCTGCCAAGTTTAGCAGCAGTGTAGCATAGTGATCTAATCAAGGGTATCTTATGGTGACCTGCAGCCTTTTCACTGAAGGCCGGACTTTTGGCTGTACAAGTCAATTAATGTATTGCATCTGGTTGCTTGGATATCAAAGTGGTAGCGTCTGACACCCAATCAGTGCTGCAGCAGGTTGCATGCACACACCGTTGCAGCTGCTTGAGGGCTTGAGAGGCGCGCCGACAGTGTCTTTGGGGCACGTGCAACCTCAATGATACAACCGCAAAAAAATTCTTTGGCTGGTGATGGAGCACCATGGCTGCGTTTATACCGCTCGGCGCCGGATGCGCAGCACACCTGTGGCACATGACCGGTACCGCGCCACCATCGAGCTGTAAGCTATGCCGCTGTGAGCATCGCAGCGCTTCAGTTCCCTACACCTTTGTGCGCGTTTTGTTGGGGGCTTGGTCGCTCGAGCAGACCTGCGACAAGCTGGAACCAACTTGCGGTGTTACTCAAGTGTTCAAATCGCAGGTAGTGTGTTCTGCTGTGGGCCTTGATTTGCAAAGGCATTAAAAGTCAAAGGTCACTTCGTGACCTAAAGTTCCTTACTATCCATACCGTGCTGGGCACAGCCCCAAATCCTGCTCAAACTGAGCAACCAGGGCAACAGCACTGCGATGTTGTGGTGAACATGCACAATACTGTGATACGTTGACGTAAAACTGTTACACCTGCTGGGCTCGTGCAGGGTAGCGGGATGGGGAAGGTGGGGCCATTTTGAGCAGCAGACTGCAAGCAGCTGTGCGAGACTGTAGCGATCTCTCCAAGAAGCATGCTGCGTGGTGTTGATACTGATTTAGAGACGGCTAATGTGCCAATTCTGGTCGTCTACAGCGCCCTGGCGCCGGCCACTGTTCACAGCTTGCACAGCATACCGCAGCTCATGCTGACTCTGTATGCACCCTTATCACCTTGCAGAAGCAGCGACCAGTCAACAAGGTGCCTCCCGGGCAGAGCATTACCAAGTTCTTTGACAAGGCAGCAACTCAGGCAAGTGCTCTCAGCGACTAGTGCTGCTGGCTGAAGCACTTCCGTTATCAGCCACATCGTTTGGCTCCAGCTGTTACCTCTGTTGTGGTTGCTTGGCCAACACAAACAACAACACAAACTGTATCGTTCCAACACCTGCAGGTACCAAAGACACAGCATGCAGCAATCACAGCAGCGGTGCAAGCAGGCCCTGTGAGGGCCATCGCAGCTGCACCAGATAATGTGGAAAGAGCACCAGCAGTTCTTGCACCTGCAGCCGGCACGAGTGCAGTAGTACCGGCGGTTGCAGCCCCTCCTGCAACCACTGCAGCTGCAGTGCCCAAGCTGAACGCCAAGCAAGCAGCAAAGGCAGCCAGCCATCGAGCAGGAGCAAGCAAACTCCACAGCAGCAAGAACACAAAGCCAGCAGTCAAACCGCATGCAAAGCAGTCGCAATATCGACAGCCTGCACCGGTACCAGCAGCTGCCAGGTCAGAGGCTGACCAGCCTGCAGCAGGGGCCCGGGCAGTGCAGGAACATAGCGTAACAGCAGATGCCACCGCAGCAAGCAAACCGGATTTGGGACTGAACCCCCACCACACGCATGTTGCCAAGCAGCGATCAGCAAGCCCAGCAGATGCAGGAACATCGGTCACCAATAGCAATGGCGGCAGTAGTGCGCTTGCCAGGTCAGGCAGCACTGCATGTGACAGCGGCGCTGTTCCAAGCGCCAAGTTGCAGCCTAAGCACGGTGGTGGAGCGGTCAAGCAGTCGAGGGCCCCAAGGTTCAACCCATATCTACCGGATGGCAGGGACAGCATGCAGGTATAGTAGTCTAACAACATAGTTCAAGTCAGTACTGGCCGTTGTGCATGCTTTTGTCGCCAGATTCTGCACTTGAGATCTTAGTCCTGTACCACGCACCAAAACAGCAGCAGCCAAGATGGATGTGCAAGGCACTGCCCATTGCGGGCGTTGTACAATAACAGCTGCTACTGGCCTGGCTGGGTTTCTTGTGAGGCTGATGACCTGGCTGGTCGTGTGCTGCAGGGTATCCTGATGAGCCAGGCAGACGAGATTGAAGTTGCATGGAAGCCGTCACCCCCCAAGGACCTGCACGTGCCAGCAGTTCAGCAGCAGCAGCAGCAGCGCCTTGTGCGCACAGGAAGCTGTGCTGGCAGTAGCGAGTTGCGTACAGCACCATCTGCTGTTCATGGCGACAGCAGGCGTGGCTCCACAGGTCCTCTCCTGCAGCGTGCTGGCAGCAGCAGTGGCAGCGGCGGCAGAGGGCCGCACCAGCAGCAGCAGTCTGTGCAGCCCAAGCCAGCTGCATTGGCTACTAAGGGCGCAGCAGCGGCAGCAGTAGCTGCTAGCAGTGCTGATGATATGTTAGCACAGGTGCTGGACAGCTTAACTGAACCACAGCAACAGCAGCAGCAGTCTGGGGCTCTGCCTGCTGTAGCCACTCCAGGTGGTCCAAGGCTGCGGGCCTTTAGAAACCACTCAGTAGTACCTCCATCAACTGGCAACAGGAACACAGGTAGGCTGGGGTTGTTACTAGCCGTGTGTCCTCTGAAGGGCATTCGTCAAACGGCTGGGGTTGTCACTAGCCGTCTCTGGGCTGCAGAGCAGCTTCAACAGGCCCTAGTAACACTTGCAGACCGTTGTTGATTGCACAATTGCAAAAGTCATGTGATGCTGTGCTTGCAATGTAGGCAATCATTGGCTTGGTGTTGAGCACATGCTGTACCCAAGATTGACTGTCTGTCATCAGCTGATGTTGCAGCCTGCAATGTCAATCCTGCAGTTGATAGATTTGAAGAAGCCCAATCTTTTCCCACTAGCTCCGTCTGCTTTCTATGTCCTGTTCTGCCTGCAGGTCGCTCCAGGGCCACCAGCAACAGCTTGCCCAGTGTCTCAGCAGTTCCCAACACAGTAGCAACCAATAGCAGTATGAAAGCACCAGCTGCCAATGGCGGCAGCAGCACAGTACGCCGCAAGCAAGCAGGACTCAAACGGAGAGACCTGTTGAGCTTACTTGACAAGGTGGAGGGCTTGGTAAAGCGCAGGAAGAGCAGCCAGGAGTCAGGGTTGAGCTTCTCTGACGCAGATGATGATGACGAGGCAATGGCTGTGGTACAAGAAACAGAAAACCAGCAGGGCTCGGGGGTGGATGTGCAGGTGGTAGCAGACAGGGTGCGGAAGCAGCCAGGTGCAGTTGATAGTCAAGGCCTTGATGACGTCGATGAGATTCTAGCTCATTGCCTTGGCGCAGATGAAGTAAATATGCACCTTAGCGGGACCAACGAAGGCCTGCAGCAGCAGCAGCAGCACCAGCAGCAGCAGCAGCAGATAGCTAGTGACAATCAGCACCACGCCATGCCACGACAAGACGTGCAGCAAGCTCTTATGCAGGATGTTACAGGAGTTACAGGGAGGCCAAAGAACAGTAGATTGTCGGCAATAGCTGAGGAAGAGCAGCTGCAGCAGTACGAAACGCCGCCAGCTGCACAGCTCGATGCGCAGCAGCAGCAGCAGCAGCAGCAGCAGATGAATTGTACAGTGTCTGGCATCTGCGAGCACACTTGCAGCACGCCACAGCAACAACCACGGCAACAGTGCGAGCACACTCGCAGCACGCCACAGCAACAGCAACAGTCGCACAGCCATACCCTATGTTCAACACAGGTGGCTGCAGCGCTAACAGTAGATGGTGATTCTGGTGCAGCTGCTGTTGGCTGTGTGCCTGCAACGCCCCTCGGCGAGGCAAAGGGTATAGTCGCTGCTGCTGCTGCTGCTGGTCCTGACGAGCAGCAGCAGCTGCAAGACAGTGCAGTTCAGTCACAGCAGCAGCCACATGAAACACTAACAGAGCGAGGCCTCTCAGATGACAATAAACAAGCTGAGCCTGCAAGCACTGCAGCAGCAGGAGCCAGTGGTCCAGACCCAGCTGCTGCTGCTGCTGCTGCTGCTGTGATCAGCAGCCAGCAGGCCCGCGCAGCTAGGGAGCTAGCAGAGTTTGAGCTTATGTATGGCTCTGAGGAAGACGATGCTGATGCGGAGGCACAGAATGCTGCTACGCTACCAGCACAGCAACAGCAACAGCAGCGGCCCCAGCCGCAGAGTGGGCTCGACGAACAGGATGCCTTGCACCAGCCGCAGCAGCAGCCAGCCGCACAAGACTGTGTGCTGCCAGTTAGCAAGCGCCAGAGGAAAGCAGCACCTGTTGTTCCAAATGCAGCAGATCAGCAGGCACCAGCAACATCACCAGCAGCAGCAGGGCCATTGCCTGAAGTAGGTCTTGCAAGTGGCAGGGCTGAGGTGTATCATTTGGTGCTTGAAGTTCATCGGGAAGTTACTGATGTCACACTACGGTGCTTCAACCCTTACAAGGTAGATGTGTATACTTTTTCTAGTCGCAGTTCTCACCGCCACACACATTCTCCTCTTACTCGCTTGAGTTGATTGAAGTGTGCCAAAGTTATGACGTGCTGAGCGTAGTTCATCTCTTTCTCTCCCTCTCTCTCTCTCTCTCTCTCTCTCTCTCTCTCTCTCTCTCTCTCTCCAGCGTTTTGTTGCTCGCCTGTTGAGCTACAGATGTGGTGTACCCCACCCACGACCTCTCCCGGTGACACGGTGCTTCATGTAGCCTTGACTGCCCGTCAGCAAGCTGTGGCAATGGCCTGGGTCAGGTGCCGCCTTGAAACCATCCAAGGACTATCAAATGCTACTGCAGGGTGCCTCGGGCAGAGCATGTCTAGGGTCTAGAGCACACAAACACACACATTGTATGGAGCATGATGCATCATAGTGTATCTGCAATCTGCCCCCACGTCAAACCTAGACTCCACTGGACAGTGCTGATCCACATACATGTTTGTCTGTCATTCACTGTGATGCGACAGGGTAATGAGCTGTATGTTCATCTGGCACATCCCTGGAGTGATTGTCCCATTGCTGTTGGTGACTCAGCCAATGTTATTGGTGGGATCAGGAGCACTGATGAGCAGGGCAGGGAGCACGCCTACCTGGATCACAAGCAGGGCATGATCATAATGCATCCAGATGTACTGTTGTCTGGTGAGTGCTGTCAGAGGCGCTGTTGATGCTGTGGATGCTGAGTTTATTTGCCTGGCTACGTATGGTGGTTGTTATGTTGTACATTGCTCCTGAGCTACGAGCTGCAGTGATACTAGGCTCAATCACTTGGTGTACTGATGCCACAGCTGCTCACTTGATGCATGCAGGTACCACTATCACCACAGCTCTGACCTGCACTCGCCGAGCATGGCTGTCAGAGCGTTTTGCTGCTGCTGGTGGCGGTCCGTCTGGTGCTGCTCTGCGTGGTACACTGCTGCATGAACTGCTGCAGCGGCTTCTGGTGGAGGTTGTGGGGGATGATAGCGGTGCACCACTACCAGGAGTTGAGCAGCTGCAGCAAATGGTGAGATAATGGTCCCAACCCTTTTCTATCACTGTTTTCCTACTCAAGCTGTCGAGTCTTTCTGCTGCACTGCTGAGGACAATTGTACACAGGGTGTGTCTTGCTGGAGCAGTAGCTTCGATTCCTATCTGTTATCTGGTCAGGACGATCAGGCATTTGGGCAGCCACGAATGCCTACACAGCTGAACCTGCATGCAGGTGGCAAGTCTATGGGTGTGCACAACGCTTCACACTCACTACCATAGAACGTAGATGACATATCATGGGAGGGTTGAGTGTAGTAATGCATTGGGACTCAGTATGCCATTCATCTGGACGCAAATTTGCCTTTTGCCTCGTGCTTAGGTGCTGGAGGTCCTTGACAACTTTGGTGAGAAGCTGCATGAAGTTGGGCTCACCGAGAAAGCTGCAGCATCAGAGATGAACAAGCATCTGGACAACATCAGCGCATGGCTACGCAAGTACTTGCCACAGCAGCTGCAGCAGGGCTTCCAACAACAGCAGCAGCAGTGGCAGCTGCAGCAGGGCTTTCAACAACAGCAGCAGTTGCCGCAGCAACAGGGGCTGCAGATCTGGCAGCAACCTCAGCAGCAGATGCAGCAGAGGTCTGGATCCTGGGCTGGTATGCAATGCGGCGGTGCAGGCAGGGCTCAGCCCAACAGCAACCCCAGCGGCAGCAGCGGCGGTTTAGTTGATGTTGGCCCCAACAGCGGTTTTGACCAGCCGCCCAGGTTACTGATACAAGGTGTAGCGGATATTGAGGAAAATATCTGGGCTCCTAGGTATGGCTTGAAAGGTCAGATCGATGCATCACTGCTTGTCAGCTTGCATAGACGGCCGCCACAGCTGGCTGCAGCATCAGGGTCAGGGTGGCAGCAGCAGCAGCACCAGTTTGGGCAGAGATCGTTTGGTGGAGCTGGATTAGGCACCTCTAATGGCCCAGGTGCTTACAGTGGCCGCCAGCAGCAGCAGCAGCAGCGGGGGCAGCAGCCTGGTTGGAGTGGGGTAAGCGCCACACAGCAGCAACATCAGCAGTGGTATGGCGCAGCAGGGTTTGGTAGTGGTTGTGGGAACCAGGTTCTAGGTAGCGGATGGAGTGCGGTAGGCAGTAGCTCAGGGTTCCCAGCAGGGTTTAGTGGCAGGGGACAGCACCACAGCTTTCCTGCAGCCTCGGGGCCAGGATCTGCTGGTGGCAGACACGGGTTCCAGCAACCTTGTGCGTCGCAGCGCAGTGGTGGCGTCTTTGGCGATGTGAGGGCTAGACAAGCAGGCATGTTGGCAACTCAGCAGCAGCAGCAGCGGTGGCAGCATGGTGATGCAAATGTGGGAGTTCTGCAGCACATTGATATGAATGCAGCAGGCAATGCAGCAGTATTACAGCAGGGCAGTGTTCCGATCCCCACAGCAGTGGCAGCTGGTCACAACGGAGTGTTAGCCGTCCCAGCAACAGATGTTTGTGGGGTTGCTGCTCCCATCGCTGCTGCTGCTGCTGTTGGAGGGGCTGGCTTGCGAGAAGAACCTGTCAGAGTGTTCAAAGGCAAACTTTCAGGCGCTGTTGCTGCAACACATGCAGTACAGCAGTCCCGTGTTGCTGCTACCGCTGCCAGTTGCATACAGCAGCAGCAGGCGGGGCTTCAAGGAAAGGAGCAGTGGCAGCAACAGCAGCAGCATGGAGGATACACTACAGCAGCATCTGGGGCCCAGGCCGTGGCAGTAGCTGCTGCTGGAGGCTCCGCATGGGCCGGCAGTAGGAGTGGGGGAGCTGTATCAGCAGCTGGTCATCAGCAGCAGCAGCAACAGCAGCAGTGCGATGAGGCTGAAATGCTGATCATGCCTTTTGAGTTCAAAACTGGCAAAGAGTACTTCAGTCACAGGGCACAGGTGGGTGTCTAGGATCCAGCAGATGCATGGAGATTTGCTGTGGCCAGTCATCAGGCCTGCATGTGCTTTTCTCTGCTTGTCAACAGGTTCAGGCCATGCAAGACCGCCTGTGATTGCCACAGCTGAGATGTGCCAACACCTGCATCTTTGCTGTGTTGTCTGCACTCACTAGTACACTTGCTCAGTAACTAGTGCACTTGTTCAACAAGGTGCACATGGTGTGCTGGGCAACTCCAGGGATACGCATGAAGGTCTGGCTGAGGAGTGGTCCACTCAAAACCAGTTGCACCTTGTCTGCAACTCCAAAACATGCCTGTATCATGCCTTACATCCTGCATGTGCTATAATTTGCTGTAGTCAAGTCTCTAAGCTCACACGAGTCAGGCCATGCAGGGCTGCTGGTGCTTTACATATCTATCTCAGCTGTCTCAACGCCTCATCTGTGTTGGTGTAGTCTGCATTGACGAGTGTTATCATTGCTTAACAAGGTGCACATATTGTCCTCGGCAACTCCAGGGTCATGCCTGGTTCAGTTCTGAGGAGTGGCTCAATCACAAGCCAAACGCACCTTGTCTAGCAATACCAAAACATTGCTGTATACGATCGTGCCTCACATCCTGCAGGTGTCATTATATCTGCTGCTGATGGAAGTCAGATATCAGCTAGGGCTATTGCCTGCTGGCCTCCTCTGGAATGTGAACAGTCAGAGCATGGCCCTAGTGCCAGCCAAACAGGAGGAGATCGCCCCACTGATGGCTTGTAGAAATAGACTGGCAGTGCACTTGTGGCAAGACGTACCGATTCCGCCACACATGCTAGGGGTAAGTTGGTGGCATACATATGTGGATGCTTTTGGGTGGTTGTTGTGGCTGAAGCATGGGCTGTGTGTTGCAGATGATACACCATGCATGTACATATGTGGCGGGCCTATGTTGGGTTCTTTGGCTTCTGGCCGTACCTGGGCCCTGCTGCTTGTTTCCCGCGGCTTGCAGATCTGTTTGTGGTTGGGTTTGTGATGGTTTCGGCATCACAAAGGAACGCTTAACACTGGTTGTTTTGCATTCTCTGAGATTGCGTTCAATGACGATCATGATGATGTGCTGGGAGCAGGCTTTGCAGTACAGTTCAGGGCCGTGTTCTCTACTGTTATAAAGCATGCTACAACACACTGGCTGCACAGCCGAAATGATGACAGGTGTGCGTGGTCACATAAGCAGCAGTCCTGAGCCCTAATTCTGCAATCTTGTTGCCATTGGTATCAACAACAGATTGCGCTAAGGTATTGGTGGGGTTGATTGCGCATTGCTGGATTCCGGTCACATTTGGGCTGCTGCAGCGCCCTGTATGTCAACAGACAGGTACTATACTGTTTCTGTGATTGCCAGTGGCATCTGTAAGAAGTGATTGATCGTGTCAAAATAGCACTGACACACTGGATGCTCAATGTTGGTTGCAGGACTTGCATGCCTGGTCTCGCTGTCACAGCGTCGCCACATGCGCATCAGTACATGCATTTGTTCAAGGTGGCAACGCCACCAGCAGCGGTCTGAAGTGTCTTACTCAGTTAACCAAGAGTTGTGTCTTTCTGTTGCTTACAGGACTCACACGCTTGCTCCCGCTGTCACAGCGCCGCCGCATGCGCAGCAGTACATGCAGTTGTTGAAGGTGGCAGCGCCAGCAGCAGTGGCATGGATGAAGCTCAGTGGAACAGCCTGGCCGGTGCTGTCACTCCTGCAGCGGCTGCATGGGGCCGAAAGTGGCTGAATTGTGTAGATTGGGAGGAAGCAGCAGGCAGAGCCAGACGAGCTGAGATGTGGGCTCTCACAGGTACAGGGTGTTGATATCAGCACTTGCAGCTGTGTGCTTGACACTCTCCAGATGCTGCATGTGCTTGCTACAGCAAGGCTCACCTCTAGTCGAATTGAATCCTCTATGGTGATCAGCAAGGCTGTGACGTGACCCCTGCAGCTGCTACATTAGACCGTAAGTAGACGCTGATATGGGGAACAGTAGATCCTCAAGTGGCATGCTATGATGTGGAGATTCACAACGGCTAGTTCGCCCGGTCGCGGACGCAGTATCAGGAGCTGCTGTTGGTGAAACACGATTAGCCGCCGCGGCTTCAGGCGCCTGAATGCTCAAGGATCTGACATTGTGGGTGCGGTGCAGCTGACCAGCTGCCCTATAACCAGCATGTGCTGTAGGGAAAGCAAGCAACCTTGCTTTAACATGTGGCGGATCTTGACTAATGGAGATGCTGCTGTTTTATCTGTGACAGGTTCTCAACGCCAGGCGAAAGGCAGCTGCATAGCGGGATTGCAGTATGTTTGCAGCCATCCTGTTCAGCCAGCCACTCAGAACAGCGGCGATAAAGTATACCTATATACATTCAAGCAGGTCACTAGCAGCAGCGACGGCAGCAGCAGTGCCGCAGAAGCAGATGCATTTGATGCAGCTGTAGCAGCAGAGGAGGCAGCAGCAGCAGCAGCAGCTGGTGCAGACTCACGGGACCTTCAGATGTCAGCGATTGATCCTGTTGATGCTGTTGTTGCAGAATGCATAAGCAAGTCACAGCAGCCTAGCAGTAAGGACAGCAGCAGCAGCCCTGGCATCAGCAGCAGCAGCAGCAGCAGAGTGTCCTTGCAAGGTATGCCAGCAACCCCCGGCGATGTGCTGATCCTTAGTGCTGATGGTGTCCAAGTAAACATCGGACGAGTTGAGGTTGTTGAGGTCCAGGGCAATGTGGTGACTGTTGCCAGCCACAAAGCGCTGCAGCTTGAACGTTACCTTGCAAAACCCCCTGCAGCAGCAGCAGCAGCAGCTGGGGCCGCCTGTCAGCAAGCAGCAGACCCAGCCAACCCTGGCCAGCCCACCGTGCTTTGGCGTTTGGACAGGGATGAACCTGCATCTATAGCCATGGTACAGAGGGCCAACGTGCTCCGTGTTGCAGCAGACAGC
This sequence comes from Coelastrella sp. UTEX B 3026, assembly GCA_002588565.1. Classification (NCBI taxonomy): domain Eukaryota; kingdom Viridiplantae; phylum Chlorophyta; class Chlorophyceae; order Sphaeropleales; family Scenedesmaceae; genus Coelastrella; species Coelastrella sp. UTEX B 3026. Next base: position 11,575 of record NSMO01000621.1, read on the forward strand.
AGCAGTAGCCGGGTCATCCGGCTACGGAAGCTGATAGTGGGTTTGGAAGCACCTAAGCAGCTGCCGACAGAGGAGCAGCAGTCAGTTCTGGACCAGCTGCAAACTGCAGCAGCGCATCAGCAGCAGGAGGGGTCAGAACAGCTGGATTCTGCTGCTGCTGCAGCACCAGCTGTGAGGCCTGCTGCTAGGTTGGCTATCGCAGCGGGGAAGACATATCTGGCTACCCATGGTTCAAAGCTGAACGCTGATCAAGTTGCTGTGGTGCAACGAGTGATGCAAATGCAAGACTACAGCTTGGTGCTAGGCATGCCAGGTGAGTGAGCCGTTTCTGGTTTGGTGGTTGGCAGACTGATTGTTTCCGGCCCTGATACGACTGACATAAGTGACAATCAAGTGGGCATGCCATCGGGTTGTTGCTGCGTTGGCGTGTTGGTGTCAAGGCGAATAAGCGCTTGCCCGATGTCAGGGACCTCGCTCGCTTGACTTATGTTCATGGGCTATGCAGGCACCGGCAAGACCAGCACAATCGTGCACGCCATCCGCGCACTGGCATCGTCCGGCGCCAGCATCCTGGTTACCAGCTACACCAACAGCGCGCTAGACAATATCCTGCTGAAGCTGGTCGAGTGTGGAGTGCACAACTTTGTGCGCCTCGGCAGGGCGAG
>NSMO01000622.1:0-19522 GCA_002588565.1 Coelastrella sp. UTEX B 3026
CCCATCATGGCTGATGGATTCCCGGTGAATGATACGAGGTTGGAGGATGAAGATCAGGGCGGACATGATAACATGTTGGAGTTCAAAGAGACGCCACAAGAGGTGAGATGCGACACAGGCCTCCTCGCAATGCCCGTATCTTGCTGCGCATCGTCAGGCAGCCCAGTAAATGTTTGTCTGGAATAAGATACTTTGATTGAACATACGGCGGGTCGGCATATGTGCATAGTTGTGTATCAAACCCTCCGCATTTTTATCAGGCCGGCAGATCATGCGGCACAAGTCGGATCACTTTGTCCCGGCGCCCTCAATACGGTCGGAGCCGGTGTCAGCGGCCCTTTACCGCAGTGGCTCAAACCATGACAAAGACAGTCACCTCCCATGACCAGTCTTGAAGTGTATTTGTTCCCTGTTCTCTGTTCACCTGCAGCGACGGCTGCGCACAGAAGTGTTTTTGCGTGACACGTTACCCTGGTGGCTCGCTCCGGTCGGCTACGGCGGCCTCGCGATCTTGTCCACCATCTTTATTCCCATGGTCCTGGCGCCAGTAAAATGGTACTACGTGGCAGTCGCGTACGTCATCACACCGCTGTTTGCGCTGCCCAACTCCTACGGATGCGGGCTAACCGACTGGGATTGCAGCAGCTTGTACGCGAAGCTGGCATTGTTTATATTCGCAGCATGGGCAGGAGTCGAGGTAAGAAGCAGTTGGGCTGAATGTGCGCATGTCATGATGAGTCGACTCTGGGTTAACGTTGTGCTGCTGTTGTGGTTGGGACGGGTGCTAGCCCTCGCACGACTCTGTGCCGCGGTGGTCCTGCTGCCAGTGCTGCGGGTCCATGTAGCTATGCCAATGACACTCGCACTCCACAGCCAATCCCTCAGATATTGAGAGCAGTCAGCAACAACAACGCCTTCTGTTGTTCTCACAGGGTAATGGAGTTATCGTGGGTCTGGGCATCTGCGGTGTGGTTATCAACGCCACTAGCAGTGCAGCAGGGCTCATGGGTGACTTCAGGACGGGCTACATCTGCCTGGCCGCACCGAGAGCAATGTTTGGAGCTCAGCTGGTTGGTCAGTTGCTGGGAGCTGTTTTGACACCCCTAGCATTCATGCTGTTCTACAAAACTGGCCAGGTTTGTGCTTGGAGTTGCTAGTGCTTGCAACAGCACTGCAGCAACTGGTGCATACTCGGTATGGTACGCTACCTTGTCACTATACTGACAAGGACTACTATATGATTTACTGGATGGCTGGTATCATCATAGCGTGACCTGCAGTGCAACACACGCAAACCTCTCATACACCGCCATGCATGTGCAAGCCTGTGTGTATGTATGAGGCACATGTGTGAGGCAGCTGTGTTTGAAAGGGCGTGTTCCTGCTCTCCACACTGTGCTACAGAGCCTACTAGGCTTTGAGTAGTACTCAAAGCGGCATGCTTGTGTGTAGGTGAATGTTCCTGGTGGACCTTACCCAGCTCCCTTCGCTGACATCTACCGTGGAATGGCCGAGATTGGCACCAAAGGGTTCGGTGCTCTGCCAAAGTACTGCACACTGCTCATGGGGGCGTTCTTTGTTGGAGGTGGGCATATAGCTCAGCTGGCAGAGGCAGAATGAGTTCTAGCTTTAGTTGGACCCTTGCGGTCCCTGCAAGGCTGTTTGACTATTCTGCAGGCACACCCGTTTGTCAGGCTGGAGCTGCTGAATGTGTGCAGCTGCAAACCACGCAAGATGCGCAGAGTGGTTGCAAATGCACACTGTGTTTGTCAGCCTTCAATGCACAGCTGTGCAGAAACCCAACCCAGTCAGACATCCTGACTGGATCACATGTATGCACAGCAAGCCAGACAAGCACAAGTGCCTGCTTGAACTGGAGATATTTTCCTTGTGTGTTGCCTGCTTATGCAGGTATGATGATCTGTCTGATCCGTGATTTGTTGCCCAAGAAGTGGGCTCGCTGGGTGCCCAGCCCCATGGCACTCAGCATTCCATTCTACATCGGAGCTGCATCGGTAAGGCTGTCTTACTATGCAGCAAACCAGCGTCGTGTGGAACTTGCAGAACCTTTGTTGCATTACTGCTGCAGCAGCCATTTGTGCCATGAGGGTGACAGGTTTGACCATTGAATAGTGAAGCCCCGTGTTCCTTGCCCAAGCTTCAGGTGTGCATGACCGCAGCTGTTGGTTGTACTTTTGCAGCAGCCCCCTTCTGTAAACTAAAACTTATATCAGTCAACTAGGGAGTGATGAATTGAACAGCATAGTAGCCGGTCTCTGACTTGCAACCAACATCCAAAGTGGCCCTGAGCGCAGATACAGCAAACTCTGATACACGACTCATCTACAGACACATGCATCACTCTCCTGCCCATGTCTACAGGCGATTGACTTCTGGCTAGGCTCTGTGGTAGTGCACATCTGGGAGTTCATCCACCCAGCTACTGCAGAGGAGCTCGGCGCAACTGTGGGAGCTGGATTGCTCGTTGGCGATGGCTTGTGGGCGATCCCTAGCAGCTTGATTGCAATCGCAGGGAAGGCCCCACCACTCTGTATGGGATTCTATGGAGCGCCCAAGTGCAAGTTGCCTTATTGCATGGGCATCTGGCCTGGTGGCAGCAATAACGGCCCATTGTAGAGCAGTTGATGGTAGGGCGCCCTAGCCGGCTAGTGACATCTCTGGATAGATCTGCTTTGTTATTTTGTTACGGTGACTGGCCTCGCCTGTACAGCATATCATTCATGTACCATAGTGGTTTGCTCACACAAGCACTGGATCATTAGTGTCATTTGGTTCGGACCTAGCAGCAATGACAACTTGCAGGTTAATTTCTTGTCTGTGTCAGGTGTCAAGGATCTGTATCGCCCCGCTGTGCAATCCAGATTGTCTCCTGTGCATGTGCACGTTGCCGTTGTGTCACTGTAACGCTGTCACTTGGCACTAAGCATGCAACGGATACCATCTAGTACTTTCAGCTGTCCCAATTTGCAAACTCAGTGAGGTGTGGTTTTGCTGTTTGCCTGCTATGATCACTTTGTAACATAGTCATCACTTACGAGTCGGATGCCCCAGCCTGTATACCACACTGACTAGCTTCTGGGCGTAACAAGCTCGCTCAGCATCAGATCGTCTTGCGGATTGAAAGAGCACGGTATGTTTGTAACGTCATGTTGCTTGCGAACATGTTGGATTTGCTACATAGCAAGCATGCGACAACTTTGTATCCGTTGATGCCAACCAAGGATGTTATAGTCACGTTGCCAGTCTCAAGCTTCACGGCCAATGCACATGAGTAGGTACAGGTCATAATACTATAAGTATGTACATGCCCTGCGGAACATACTTTGTTGTGGGTGACTCAGCACAGGATAGTAACACCAGCAAAATCACTGTATATGCAATTCACAAAAGTGCTTCACAAAATGACATACTTAGCACACCTTACTATTAGTTTGCAGTGTCTCTCACAACCTCGACAAAGTTGTCTCAGCATACAATACAGACACAGCACTCAACCCTCATATGACATGTACAATCGTACAGTGCACTAAGCACAGGGTGTATGCTTGCACATGAAACACTGGTACCACAAACCAGTTGATTACAAGAATTCTGTAAACACTAGTACACCTACACAACTAAATATGCAGATTATGAGATGTGCAACCAAGTCATGAACGAAATTGCCCCCATTGACCAAACGGCAATCTGTCGAGTGCTGTTGACTGGTCAACACGTGATCACTACCAAGCCAGCTGTTTGAATGTGTCCCCTAATCAGCCATCAGAAGCCAAACATGTAGTCGCTAAAGCTCCCCTGTGCTTCAGCTTCAAACCCTCCAACCCCATCTGCCCACAAAAAGCTGCTCATGTCTCCACTTTTGAAGCTGCTGAAGTACTGCCGGCCAACGTTCCAAGGTTTGCCGTTTCTGGTGACTTTGGGGCCTTGCAGGGGTGTGCCTGAGCTGTCTATGGGTCTTAGGGCTTGAGGAAAGCCAGTGTCTGTGCAGTGGCAGGGTGGCAGCGGCAAAACAAGCCAGCCAGCATTGTGTCAGTCTGTGTGTGTGTGGGGGGGGGGGTGTTACTGTGTACTGCCCTCTCAAGAACTCCCTGGGCAAGTAAGTAAATGCTGCATGCAAGCTGCCTGGGCTGTATCAACGTCCACAACAGAAGCCTTACAAGCAGCTAACTTATTGTGGCAACTAACATGCAATCATGATTGCCTTCTGGTGCTACACCTCTCTGCAGAAATGGTCTCTGCAGGAATGGTCAAGTGCAGTGGGATATGGCAGTCATCGATTAGCCTTCCTCCTGTTGTCTGCAACTCCCTCTGTCATGCCATACCTGGCAGCGGCTTCAGCACTCTCTCGCCTCTCTGCAGCAGGGGCTGGATCCTCTCATGCCCTAAAACCTCCTTGATAAAACCCCACTCCCTCTGCCCCAGCACGATACTGCTCTTCCACAGCAGCTGCCCCTGCTGCTGCCGCATTTGCAAGATCCTCTCCAACAACTTGGGCACGTGCCGCAGCGGCCAACCAAACAGGCAATGCTTGCCGTCGGGCTCTTGCCGGGCGTAAACCCCGGGTGTGATTTGCGTGTCTGTTGCGGGGTTGATGTTGGGTATGATGCCGGTTGAACGGACAGGGTGGTGCGGTGGGCCTCCGACAACAATGTCATAATCATCGCCGCCAAAGATCACAAAGCCTGCAGCATACAAGGTGCGTGACAGTCTGCGTGACAAGTTGGGGAAGGTGCTGCTTCCAACACCAGGGACTAAAAACACCATTGACTGGTATCACCCAGCGTCATCATAGCTGAAAAATCATACTGTACAACGTTGAAGGTTGACGGTTCACCTTCAACCTTGTACAGTATGAATTTTCAGCTGTGGTGACGCCGGGCGATACCAGCCGGACTGACATTGCTTGAAGCAATGTCAATTGAAACATGAGTCAGCACATAGCTCTTGGAATACTAATACACTGCTTGGCATGCCCTGTACGGTGTTCATGCCTTCAGCTTGCAAGCCAATTGGCCTAGCGCATATGCAAATACAAACCAGCATGCTGCTGAACAAGGTTGGCCCAGCCACAGCCCCGTTGATGGGAAATGGCATCAAATTCCAGCATCAGAGCATGAGCAGTAACATCATCGCTTATGCTCTCAATCAAGTAAGGAGGAAAAGCAGGAGGCATTTGACTGAATGGCAGTTTCACTTGAATCCAGTGCATGATTCAATCAGTACAACCAACCTTGTCAATCCTTAGCAGCCGCCAGGCTTCTGTGGGAGACTTGAAACTAATCTTGGCGCCCTTGGCCTGAGACCCTGCCACCCCATGATCTCTTGCAGTACCTTGCAATTCGCCCCTGTTTACAGGGCCGTAATCACAAGCCGGGGCTTTGCTAGGATCATCGCATGCCAGTGGCACGAGGAGTATAAATATCCATCAACCCATGAACGATATCATGCACCACAGCCATACCTTCTCCATAGTCCATGTCGTCGCCGTCATCTTCATCCTGTTCTTCCGCAAACTCGTCTTCATCCTGGTCCCTATCGTCAAACTCGTCCCCGTCATCGCTATCATCATCGCTGTCGTGTTCTTCATCATCATCTGTGTGGTCTGTGTCACTGGATGCGGCACCCAGATCACGCATCAATTGGCGGCCTATGCGACGCTCTTCTGAGGTCTCTTCCGGTTGACTCTCCTCCCCTGCAGGTGTAGTGTGATGATACGTTGGATGAACTTATTTAGATGTAAGCCCACGGAGAGAGAAATGTAGCGTACAGACAGCCCCTGAAAGGCAAAATTCAAATGTTGTACGACAGTTGCGAACACACTGCAGCAGCTGCATACACATATCTGCTCCTGCAGGCTTTCCTACGCTGATCTGTAGTGCATTGGCTGCACCTTTATTGCAGTTGAACAGGAGTTGAAATACGAGTCCTTGAGCTACTGGCTATGGCATCACTTTGACGGGCTTGTGGCAGATACTTCAGCTTTTGAAGCACTAAGACTCTTGTGGGTATTTCTAGAAGTTGGCGGCAGATTCCTACAGAAGGCCATCATTCCAACCTCGCTACCGCACACCGAGCCATGTGCAGATATTCTCGTTGCCGAGTAGTGTCGCTTTCAAGCTCGGGGAACCTCAATCACAGCTATCACTCAATTGCTGCTCAGCAGTGGCCAGCAGGAGCGATGTCCAATAGCACAGTATTGGTGAATCTCCCAATTCTCCCTGCCCTCCCTCGGAGGGGTGAGCATGTAATTGCACGGATATGCATTTGTTATCTTGACACAACAGGCCAATCACTCTGAAGATTTCCACAGGCCTGCATACCTTCTTCATGATCACTTGTCTCGTCCGAATCCTCCCGTGACTGCTCTTCTTGGTTGCTGTCCTGCTCCTGAGCATCATCTGACTCATGCTGCTGCTCCTGCTGCTCCCGGCGCCTACGCCTGCTGGGAGCTGCTGCTGCTCTTCCTCCTGCTGCTGCAGCCGCCGCTGGAGCACCTCGTGAAGCTCTGTGCTGCCGACTTCGCAGGGGTTCTTGGCCAGCAGGTTCTGCAGCAGTCCAAGTCAGTGGGAGGTGAGGTATAGTCTCAAACAGGCAAAGCAGTGGTGGAAGAAAGGGGCGTCACAGTTGCAATATGCATGCCTCAGGCTTTGAATTGCACCAACAGACACAGCATGTGACGTCTCAAACTGAAAGACTTGCAGATCAGCAGCACATGGCCGAGCCTGATGCTCAATGACAGAAAGCTGTGTTGTTGCTACAGCGTGAAGCTGTGGACAACACAGAGCTGCAGAGGCCCATGCAGGGGTTGCCATCAACATAGAGCACAGGGTCTGCCAGAGTCCACCGCCATGCCCCAGTTTGCATTTGGTGTGCATCATTGCTGCTGATCCTGGTGCAGCTGATAGTACCTGTGAATGCTATGGTAGATCTTGATACACAGGCTAACGAAGCGCGTGCCGGGGTTCTTATAGCCGGTCGCTGGTGGTGACAGCAACAGCACTCCCAGCCTGACTAAGGTGGCCTGAGAAACATCTTGCAACGCACCTTGCACTACGCGGCGACGTTGCCTGCGACCTGGCTGCTCCTGGTCACTACTGGAGCCTCTTGCACGACGCATGCTGCAGGGACGTCGAGTGTCGGAAGACACGCTGAAGTTCGAGGTTTGGCTGTGTGTCTGGAAGGCGTTTGCAGGCCGAGTCTGTAGATACGATATATAACGCTATAGATGCTATCCACAGCTGCTGTAACCGCGGGTGCCTTGATAACGTATTGGGGTTCCAGGAACTTCCAGCCCAACTGCGATGTGCCTGCCTTGCGTCAACAGTGTTGCGAACGCCACCACACGATCGGAAAGGTACTAACCTCAGCATAACGATGAAGATGAAGGTTACAAGGCGAGGAACCATAGCGAGGAACCAGCTGATAGGAAACGAATCGACGTAGGGTGACAAGACATCGCAGGGCTGCACTACAAGCAACAGCCCGCAGCCACGCTCGGCCAGATGGAGTACTAATTGTAACATAAAGCTTGAGCAAGGTCACTGGAGTATAGGACACCTTTGCCGGGGAAACTCCGGCTTTGCAAGGAAACTGCAATGACTCTAGTGTTTGGAGCCAGAAGGCCGATTATTTGCCAGACAGCGTGACGGAATGCCCCCCAGAGCCTCCGAGCAAGCAAGCCGACGCGTTCAGCACGATGCGGGATCGAGCATAAAACCTGCGGTTTCAACGGCACAACAGCAGCAGCAAACCTGCAGGTCGTGATTGCACTGACTTACGGCGTTGGTTGATTTGATATTGGTTGAATCCGCTAAAAGACCCTTGACATAGCTCATGCACTTGAATGTACGGTCTGGCAGTGGTTGGCCGTTTGTGCAAGCTCATGGGCCGCCACAAGAACTTGAAGTCACCCTTAGCCCAACTTGGTGGCCTCTTGCGGCCAAGGACCTGTTGGAGTCCAAGTGGGAGTCCAAGTGGGAGCTCGAGTCCAAGGACGAACAAGATAAGCATAGGTGCCAGCCAACTGATGTTTGGCGCCTGTGTTTGCAGATCCAATGATGTAACACGTGTCCATGTTAAAGCATACTCCAAGGGACCCGGTCATCCAGGTCCGAGCCGCTTTCAGCTCATAACAGAAGTAAAACTTCATAATAATTTTTGAACATTGAGCTCAGTCAAGTCGGAATTCTGCAGCAGATTAGGGGTTCCAGTGCCACCCACAGTTCCAGTGCCACCCACAGCACCCAGGGGTTCCAGTGCCACCCACAGCATTTGTTGCAAGGATCAAGGGGCATATGGCCCCGGGTGTAGAACCACGATGAACACCACACTCTCAAAACCCTGCTGTTGATTGCACAGAGCCCAGGGCAGCACCAGAACTCACACCACAGCAGCAACAGTTCAACTCAGGCATCCCATATTGGCCCATCACAGTACTTGACCATCCTGAGTCACTTTCACATACAGCTCTCTCACAAGTATCTTACGCCAGTGACAGCGCTTCAGGACGTTTCATAGAACACCTGACAACATGTTACTTTTTACTTGCCAGCACCACCGGTCCTGAGTGCCTGCAGAATCCTGCCACCTCCTGGCACGGGGTGTGGGCCCTTGTACTGGCCCAGCTGTGCTTCACTGTTGGCCTTGGCCAGCGCTAACAGGATGTTCTGGGCAGCATCCCAGTTCTCCTGCTTACCAGCCCAGGTCTGCACAACAGCAGAAGGTTGGCTTAAACAGCAGCGGTGCCTGACTGCAGCGAACCAACTGTCAGGCAGATTGCATTCCCTTGTGACGGTATGAGTCCGCTGATGACCACTAATTCGGAACAATTCTGATGTAGCAATTTTGTGGCCATGACAGCCAAAACACCAGATGGACAACTTGCTGGCACAGAGTCCTGGTCTGATCTGTTGGATTCAGTCATGGAATCACGCCTGTATGCAACGTGCTTTACATCCAGCCTGACAGTATTTGGACTAACAGTATGCAGTAGCCAGCCCCCACTTCTTCAAGCAAATGAAGCAGAAGCATTAACCAGCAGCAGTGCTGTACCTTGAGTGTTGTGGCCTGCAGAGCTCTGCCATAGCTGAATGTGAGGCTCCAGGGTGCATTGGGGCACGCCTCTTGCAGTGCCTGGAGGTTCAGGGTTGACTCCTCCTCAGACATGCCTCCAGACAGGAAGTGGATACCGGGAACGGCAGCTGGAACACTGCACAGCACAAAAAAGCATCAGCATTGTCAAACCCATGCCTCTGAATGCCGGGAGCAGCAACAGCACCACTGCAAGGCAGGAAGCTGAAAGCAGCAAAGTGAATTCGGGGAATGTCGGCAAGTCCACTTGGGTTTACAGTATTCCAGACCAGCACACAGTGCTTGGAGGTTGAGGGTCGACTCCTCTGACCCACCACAGTATCAAACTTGAATGCCACAAACAGCAGCAACGACAATGCAAAATCAAGCACCACACAGCAAGTCTACCCAAGACTTCAAAACGGCAGGTCTAAATCGCGACACACTGTAGTACATCCATCCCGCTTAGTGCACCTACACTCAATGGTGTGGCTGCTAATACACGACTTGACAGTTCTTAACTTAAGATGGGCCATGACCAAGAGTCTTGTTCACCCGACCCAGGGAGCCGAATTCCTCCCGGTTGTGAGATGCCACTGCCCCAGTTTTATTATGCACCAACACAGCTTGAGCATTTATATCCCATGGACAACCTACGGGGTCTTTGTAAAGCATCGCGGGTTGGGGTTGAATTAAAAGCTGGGAGTTGCCTGCCGCATAAACCCTCCTGCCCATTGTCCGCCCCGCCATCCTGAACCTGCAGGTACTGGAGAAAATGCATCATTGAATGCGGCAGCGGCATCAGCTAGTGTCTTTAACTTCGCTTATGGGACCTCTTTATTGCTGAGATAGTTGACGACCTAGTCCGTATTCGGCCCATCCCTGCACATCTACACGATGATGCATGTAGATGTGCGGGGATGGGCCCAATGCTGACTAGGTTGCCAACTATAAAGAGGTCCCACACTAGCTGATGCCGCTGCCGCATTTGATGATGCATTTCTCATGTGCAGGTGCATGTTAGCGTTGCGGATGATGGGCAGGAGGCCTCCTGTGATTAGGTGAGCTCGGGTTTAGCGCATGCAGAAGCCATACAGATCGCAGTGTTATGGCACCACATTGTGTCTATCAAGACCAATCACGGTGACACGCTACATTGTGGGGCAGATGTTGCAAGTCATAAAATATGTCTTATGCAGCCTGCTCAATATCATGCTGGTACACTTCTTCAATGCGTGGCACCCCAGAATGGCTGCAGCGCTACATGGCCTGAGATGTTCAATGCTGTGTTATAGAGTATGTGTGCATGGGACACGGGAGTATGAGAATCTCGTACTCCCGGGTTCCCATGCACACATACCCCTACAACACAGCATTGAACATCTCACCTACGGCATAAGTGGCGGGGAAGCAACCGTGGCATTCTACAGAGCCGCACCTTGTAACACACTCGCCGCAACTTCATCAATGCTACCCTGAGCAAGCCCCTATTGGAGACTGGTGATCAGATGCGCCTTTTCGATGACAACCGTTGAACCCCTGTATTTCCACCGGCAACTCAATGACCAGGTGGTGCTTGGTGCCGGAGCGGTGCTCGCAGCCTCATCTAGCACTGCTTCCCCTAGTTTTAGAAGGGGGATGTTGACACCTGATATCAACAAACTACCTACGATCTTATTTGAACTTCGGATAAGATCGTAGGTGGTTTGCTGATATCAATGGTGTCAACACCCTCGTATCTAAAGTAGTAGGTAGCTTGTTGATATCAATGGTGTCAACATCCACGTGTCTAAAACTAGGGGGGACTATCAGTAGTGCCCCCCAGTTTTAGATACGAGGATGTTGACACCATTGCCCGTGAATTCAGGTTCACCCCTACTGCATTACTAATAGTATTTGACGCTGGTATCCGCCCTACAGGAATCATTCAATCCAACTGATTTGCTTGCGATGACAATGAGATGTCGCTCAATGCAATTGTAGTGGCACCCAAGGTACCACTGATGAGACCTTGGACTCGGGCCTACACCTACCGCCTTATAGGTTGCACGCCATACCTAGACACAGACCATCACAAGTAACAGACGCGATGTCCGGATTAGCAATACAGACATTGCCACGTCTCTTCTGGCTGGTACCGGCAGTCTACGCCGTGACAGCAATACACATCCACACATTAATCACACCACCACATTAGAAGCTCGAACATCCATTCCCCAAGCTGGCCGGAGATATTCCCTACCCCTACCCTACCCTGACTCTGACCTTGAACTCCTGCCCTAACCCTAACTACTAACCCTAACCCTAACCCGTACCCCTAAATCTAACCCCTGTCCCAAACCCAAACCCCTGACCCCTAACCGTAACCCATCACCCTGACCCCAACCCTAACCATAAAAACCAGACATTGGCCCCCTTACCTTCGCAGCATTGTGCGTGTTGTGTACTTGGCCACTTCAGCCGGGCTAGCAGTAGGAGCATCCAAACCGGGCAGACACATGTTGGGCTTCAACAGGATGCCGTCAAGCACCACGTTGTACTCATTCAGGGCACGGAAGACGTGGCTGTAGACACGCTCGGACCAGAAGGCAGTCTCCTCAATGCTGTAGTCGCCTGGACCCTGCAGTCGTTAACATAACATAACAGGCAGCCTCAATTAGTATCATATGCTGTGGTAAGTAGTGTCTACTGGACACACCGTCGGACAGTGAAGTAGCTACATGTCACCTTGCTTTGCGAAACAAGAACCACCAGTGACTCACTAGTAGGCGGTACACTGCAAAAACACAGGCCTGCCAGAGGGTCTGCAGTGTAGAATGCCAATTCATAAATCCAAGGAACAACACACTGGCAATGAGTATGAATAGCATCGTTTCAGGTGGCGGGAAGATGGCAGTGAACCGTGTGGGACCACAAATGCTGTGCATCTCGACAAAAACAACAAATGCTATTCATCCTCCCAAATCCCAAACCAGGGTTTGAAACTTACCAGTGTGACCTCGGGTTCCACAATTGGCACCAGACCATTCTCTTGAGCAATTTGAGCATAGCGAGCCAGGCCATGAGCATTCTCCATGATGGCTGTGGTGGACGGACCCTGCCCCGGACCTGAGAACAACAGAATATGACAAGGTTTCACAGCCACAACCACAGGGTATCAAAAGCATGTCACTGCTGGATATATCACCCTCGTCGCATCTGCTTCAGCATACATGTACTACTTATAGCATCACCCAGTGGACGCCTTTTCAACCGTAGCGCTGCGGCAGTTGCAATGATGGATGGGCTGCCACATCGTTGGCAGGTGAATAGTCTCTCAACTGCAGTTTATTCATCACGTGGTGCCCCAGAGTGCACAACACAGGTACACAAGACACACTGATCGTACCTGCGATGCGCAGCACAGCCCTCCACTTGGAGAAGCGAGCACCCTGCTTGTAGTATTCCTTGCAGCGGGCTCCAAGGTTGTCCAAGCCCTGAGTGGCAGTTTCACCATCACTGCCGGGCAGTGGCTGCAGGACACAGTTACGCAGGATACTGTCACATTTGTTAGTTTGCCAATGTAACAAGCAAACATGCATGCCCTGTAACATAGAGTATGTATGTATCACACAACTAGCATCAACTCTGTATGCTTACACATGCTTACACTGTACGATTCCATGACCAGTACCAGCAAAATGCGCCGCACACCCTGCAGCCTTAACACCTTGCGGTTGGGCGCCTCATTCCTGTGACAACTCCTTGTAACAACTTGAATGTGACAAGTCCCTTCATAGCAAGGCTTGAGAGATGAGAAGTCCAGACGCATTATCAACATACCTGCAAGCCTGTGTCAACCTTGATGCCGGGTACAATGCCCTGCTCCTTCAAGATATCAACAAACTGCTTGCCACCTGCGGACTTCTGGAACAGGGTCTCCTCAAACATGATTGCACCGGAGATGTATTGACCCAGACTGCATACAGCAGCAGCAGAAGCAACAGCAGCAGCAGCAGCACAAAGGTGGTAAGTGCAGTATGGGATGCCAAGTGACTTCTGCACAGGGTCTCCTCAAACATGATTGCACCGGAGATGCACTGGCCCAGACTGCATACAGCAGCAGAAGCAGCAGCGGATGGAAACAGCAGAAGTGTGGATGATACACTATACATATGATGCCGAGTGACTTCTGGAACATGGCACCAAGGATTGCTCGTAGGTTACCAATCTCTGCCGACGATTACACATCTTCTTGCCGCCATTGCTGTTGCTGTCGCTACTGCAGATGCAGTTGCCGTGGAGCATGCTGTTGCGGTTGCAGTTGCTGCTGCTGTTTGCCAAACTGGCGCACTGTCGTCCTGTGTACTGGGTAGACCAGCTGTCACCATGCTATCAAATAAAGACTGCTGCTGCTGCTGCGGTGGCGGCACTGTCTGCAGGCTCAAGCATGCTGCTGCTGATGGTGAAGTTCCAAGCTCACCCAGCTCACCCCCTGCTGCTTCATAGCAAGTCAACGCTTGCTGCTGACTCAGAAATTTGCTGCCACAATTGCGTCATCTACGCAGGCATTGCGTGCCGTCTTGCACTACTGCTGCTGCTGCTGGCGCTGCTGAATCTCAGCTGCCGCTGCTGCTGCTATTGCTCAGCGCAGCACTCATTGAAGTACTGTGCACAGGGTTGCTGATTTTCTGTTTGAGCAAAACTTCAAAACATACTGCTGCGGAACTGGTGCTAGTGCTTGTGCTGCACAATCGGTATAAAGATCTAACTCCTTCTGCTGCTGCTCATCAAGTGCTGCTGCTGCTGCTGCTTATCACTGACTGATAGCACCATCACCCACCCACGTGCTGTGTACAGCAGCTCCAATCAACCAAGCGTTTTTTCCTGCCGCTGCTGCTGCTGCTGCACATCCCCACAGGAAAACTACGGAATCCAGGTGCTGCTGCTGCTTGTGGTTCAGCACCACTCACCCAGGAACTGTGTACAGCAGCTCCATTCAAACACGTGTTTTTTGCCTGCAGCTGCTGCCGCTGCTGCTGCTGCAGCACAACCCTCCGACAATCAACCCAAACCAGCTGCTGCTGCTGCTGCTGCTGCTTGTAGTTCAGCATCACTCACCCAGGTGCTGTGTACAGCAGCTCCCGCCATGCCCGCCTGTTATCCTCAGTGTTCTCAACGCCCACGCTTTCCAGGCGTTTGCCTGTGGTAACGTTGGACTCATCGGATGCAAGGATTCCGCGGCAACGCTGAGCGATGTACTTGGCTGTGGCACGCAGCTCATCCACGAACGGGTTCTCAGCCTGAGTTGCACACACATGAAGCGACTGTAAAGGTTTTGAGAGGGTTTTGCAGTGAATGTAGTGACACTATTGGCAGATGCAACTGGTCAAGTGTTTTCTGCAGGTGGTGGGTCGAGACTGCTTGTCAATAAAGGCTAGAATAGGTCCAGCGCATGAATGCTGGCTTGTTTCCTGATACCACAGCAACTGTGCTGACTGGCGCTGGTGGTGAGGAACTGCTTCGCTGCCTTAGCGGTCGTTACGACAGCCTACCGCAGTACCAGGAAAACGGATGCTGCTTGTTATAGGTAAGCTACCCACCAGCCGCGCCCCACTTCAGAGGTGAAAATAACAACACCCAAAGTAGTGATTCTATCACTGCCATACTTGCATGGAAGGCTCAAACCCCAGGCACCCATCAGATACTGGGCGATAAAAGGGAGCACACATCTCAACTGCTCAGGTGAACCCCAATAATTGTCTGAGACAAACCTTCTGCTCGTTGCTGCTGTAGACAATGATAGACGCACCTCAAACTTGCTGGTGGCGACAACCTGCAGGGCGCCGCGGCGGCTCACACGTACGCCATTCCTGCTTGTTGTGCGGCTGCCTGCCTGAGCGCCAATACCGCGAGAGCTGCTGGGTGCACTGGCCATGGTGGTCCCTGAAGCAGCAGGTAACCCAAACTTGTCAGAATCGAACGTGGCTGCTTACAGGCGGAGCGCATTGGGTAAACGCATCGGTTTCAAGCCCTTTGTTCAGAGGCGGTACCCAGCTAAGCGCTGTCATCTTTGCAAAAGCGGACTGTGCCAGGAAGGAATGGACCGGGTGCTACTGCGAAGGCATGAGCGCGTGTTGATGACAAACATGTATCAAAAACTTCTGGAAAACCAGATGCAATGGCCAAATCCCCAGGAAGCGCTAATTGCCTGGACGAGCGCAATGGGCGTGGCTGGGCCAATTCTGGGGTGTCCGCGCACCTTGCTCAGCTATACGCCCACAACTCGTGGCAAAGAAAGGTGCTGATGTGAGTACGGCCGGAGCCTTGGTAATGCCCGGACCAGCAAGGTGGCAGTTCACAAGGCACTGATGCCTGGGAAAAGACTAGGTCCGCAAGCCGGTTCGCTGCCATGAATCGGCAACAAACGTGCTGGACCTGTCAGACGTTCCCCCGGTACTGTACATGCGCGATCACTTGGTGTTGGTCCCCAGGTCAACCAAAGCATATGTTACAGTACAGCACATTTGACCCAGCTTGACAGCCATCATTCGCAGCTGTGGCTCCAGAAGGGCCACGTAACTGACGGGGGAATGTGCACTGCAACCCTGACATAAAATGGTTGCATAGCTGCAGCCGCTGCCACCAGCATCACATCAACCATGGATACTATCCCGTATGGAGACTATCCCGTACTATCCGTGGCACGGCGTCAACTTCCAGAGCTTGTCACAAGCTCTGGAAGTTAATTGCTATGACGGTTGTGACCGTCACGTTGCCGAGCATCTTTGAAGGATGTACGTCAACGTGACGGTCACAACCGTCACAGCAATTACGGGCAATCACCACAACCCTGGACAGGACACAAGACCCATAAACATGCTACTGCACAAACCTCTTGTAATTGCCAGCCCACTATCAGGTGGCAATGAACCCACAGAGGGGGCCAAAATGGCCCTGTTACCAGCCTCCAAAAAGATTCTTGCCAACATCCCTGTCCCCCAACCAACAAGCGGCGAACCAGTGCTACTGTCAAGCTGATTTAGCAAGCATGCTGCTGTTTGTGTGGTGCTGCAAGCAACAGCAGCTTGCTCACCCCAACAGCGTTGCAAGTGTTTCAAAGTGCTGTGCTAGATAGGCACAGGCTTTAGAGACTGATGCAGAACATCACAGTCACCAGATGACATGTACAAAAACACAGTGTTGCCCCAATTTCAAACTGAATATGCAGGCCTCAGCCAAAAGCACTGTGCACACATCCAAGATGGAACAAAGACTCCATAACTCCACACGAAACATTCTGGGGTTGTGATATGCACTCAAATCACCAATGACACATACAGCCTGACCCCAGAAACCGACAATGCTGGCGTGCTCACATGTGTCTCAAGAAGGCCACAAAGCAGCCCAAAATGTAACGGCTACTGATAGGTAAACCACACAAGCCAATAGCCAGCTGACACACAGAGGTAGCTTCATGCAGCGCATGCTAGCTCCACATCCCTAGCTGGTGTACACTGATAACCTGGTCCAGGAGAACACTGTGTCACCAGCCCATGCCACATGACCCACAAGATGAAGGTAGAGTGTGGACTGTTGTAACAGAACACAAAAAACCCACTGCTGCGATTCAGGCCTGCCAAGGTACATGGGGCAGATGGACAAGTGAGGTGTTGCACAGAGTCACTGATAGGGCCTGTTGCATAAAAGCGCATGGTACAATGTCACAATCAAGCAGCAAAGCAGTAGGCAGCCAAAGTAATCCACAGACCAGCTGACCAATTGTCAGCCTTGAACAAGCTCCATAGTCAATGTTGATCCCGCATCGTGACACCATTGAAAATGGCCATGGCATAAAGCCTTAGTTAACATACAAGCCCAAGTAAGTACATATAGACAAGACCATTGCACATACTGCCTGCAAGTTGGCACCAACAGCATTCCGCAACAACCATAATCCACAGCTAAGCAAATCGCCAAATAAGCAAAACAAAGGTACCAGCAATTCTTCTTTCAAAAAGCATGTCTGCCACTTGCGAGGTCAACTGCCTGCAATAGCAGTGGCCACAGTTGCAGCAGTGTCAAGACTATCCAGTGCATCCTTTCCTCCACCATGCACTTCATGCAACCTGACATGCCAGGATGGTGTAGCTCTTGCCCTGACTGGACAAAAGAGCTGAAACCAGCCCATCCTGATGCAAAGCACATTCCTGCGAGCTTTGGCTTATTGCGCTTTTACAAGACAACTCTAATACCGCAACAGCCCCATGACTCCCCTGGATGGAAGTACCTGAAAAGTGGCTGCTCCCACCTCCCAGCCAAGCCCCACAATAGCAACCCTTAAGGCCCCACAATTGACCTGGTCACCAGCAGTTGCACAGCCAGGTTGTCGTACAGGTGTTAAAACTACTGATAACACGGCCGTCGTCTACGTACTAAGCACTACATACTGGTTGTACATGAAGAATAGGGTCAACAGTTGCATGCCCAGCATGTAACATAGCCTGGGCAACACCTGTCCTTGGCAATAAACCAACTAAGCAGTGTGCAAGTAACGACCAAGTCTGCTGAGCAGCTGCAGCAGATTGTAGATCAGACTATCAGCTTCACTGCGACAGACTTGCCGCTTACTAGTAAGCAATGCAGTAGGTATGTACCAGTGCAGTAGGTGAGTTGACACTTACCACCCCAACTACCCCTCAGACACGGTACCATCGGTAACAGCTTGTCACACCCTGGACCATGCTCTGCGGCCAAGCTGGTACGAATCTAGGTACTAGTGGTCACCAAAGCACCAATGTATCAACCACGACTGCTGGTTAGTACCATACACCGTGTGGTAATGCACAACACTGTAAACACAGCTGAGCATTACCAGGCTGGATGGATGAGCACAACAATGAAGGCCAGTGGTCATGCAGATGCTGGTAAACTGCACCACCGAGTGGTGGCACACCACACTGAGCAAATTCACTAAGAAGCAAGTTCGCTAAGCATATACCACAACTGTGCAAGTCTAGCTGTCATGCTTACTGCCGTGTACATCTACACCCCCATATGCCAAAAAGCTGCAACACAAAGCCACAATGTACAGTTCCATGCTGACAATGCACTGTATGATACATTTAATCTACTCTATCTAACGTTTTACCATACCAGGATAGTGTTGCTCTTGCCACTTGAGTGGACAATAAAGCTGAAACCAGCCCATCCCAGATAACATGCGAACTCTATGTAGTCAAAGTAAACAATCCAGGCAATGCAAGGTACAGCAAAACAAGCCTGGCCTTTGACAACATGCCAAGAGCACTGCAAAGCACATCCTGGCCAGAAAGGGACGCAAAAGCTACCAGGCTTTTGACCAGTAGCAAAGCAGAATACAGTCTACAAAAACAAACCCGGGCAGACAAGGGACAGCGCAACAAAGCTGGCCACCGACAACACTGCTGCACATCTTCATACACTGCCAGAACTGTGCCAGTAGATCCTGACTCATAAAAGGCACAATTGTGGCGTGACACATGTTACAAAGTGGAACCTGGGAAACCAGAAGCTGACACACACCAAGCTCGACTTTGCTGCAGTCACATCCATGACATGATTCTGCCTGTAGCACCGGAAACGTTGTGGCTTGTCAGTCCCATGCCGCACTGCCTGAAAAGTACACATTGAAGATGGGTGAAAACCACAGGGTTGGTTTTGTCAGACATGTTGGTGTCATTTGACAACCTGTGACATCCACAGCCAAATGTTGAGAACTTTACATAGCAGTCACTGCAGCGCAGCACCCATTACCAATCCATGCACACAGCTCGACTGCAAACTGCAGTGCACACAGCTCAACTGCAAACTGCAGAGCAGGAATGTAGACCCGATGACAGTAGTTCGGTTTGGCAGTAAAAAGTCCTACGAGCTATAGGTGTCTGTACTGGCTAGACCAAACATGATTCCGTAGCATCACAGCCATGAGTCTAAAGCCAACCATCTGGGCACAGATTGTTGTCAACGGAGGATCCATCACTTTGAAGACCAATCTGGAACTTCCACTCTGAACAGACTATTCCTATGTCGGTCCCTAAGTTGGTCGTACAAGGCCGCCCGACTACTGTAATGGTCTCAGCCAATGCAATACAGATTGCTGACACAACTCAGTTTACGAGAGGTCAAAGCAAAGTTACATGCGAGAGGCAAGCCACCAAGTGCAAGGCTAAACTCCAATCAGTCTTCAATAACCGTCCCTTGTACTTGTATACTTGCTATTGCCATGGCCAGTGCATCTGACGTGTTGCATGGCTCAGTCGCTTGCGCTTGATCATCAACATTGGAATGAATACAAGGCAGCTACCGTTGACTCTAAAGTAACGTCATACCAATCAACCCAACCCATGTACCACACTCAAATTCAGGCCACGGTGCACCACCACGCACCAAAGTGTAGAGTACATAACTGATC
>NSMO01000623.1:0-15029 GCA_002588565.1 Coelastrella sp. UTEX B 3026
GTTTAGCATGAGTTTGAATTTGCTGAGGGTTGATGGCGGTGCAACACACAATGACACACTCATGCAGCTGCAGGTAAGAGCCTATCATTTGTGTCTGTTTGAAATTGCCAGAGGTCCGGCACTTGCATCCAGTTGGTGCACAATCATTAGCCTTTTGCCCTCAGCCATATGTACCTCAGCCACAAAGTCACAACACACTCATGCATGCGCAGAGTATTGCCTCAGGATCATGCAGGTGCAGGGGTATTGAGGGTGGGAGAAAAGGGTTGGCAGTGCATGCGGGCAGTTCATGTGGAAATGACTGAGCCATGCAACAAGCCAGATGCGCTGTCTTTTGTGCCACATGCCAACAGTTTTTGGGCAGCGTGGTACTGAGGTGGTACACTACATGTCATCCTTCCTTGCCAGTGTTTGTGTTACAGGTAGCATTCCTTGGACCACCTGGGCACCATAGATATATGTAGTCCTATTGATAGGATGCGTTTACCAATTGTTCAAAATCCGCCTGTGAAGCATCGGGCGCGCGGCTGATGGCCGTATGGCTATGGCTGAACGGTAGCGATGAACATCACTACCTGTCACCGTCAGCCTTCTTGCTGTGTATGTTGATTACTGAAGGCCTGTGGCTTGCCTGCTGCTGCTGCTGCCCAGTGCTTTCACCAGCAGAACAGGAAGCAGCAATCAGTGCTGCGGCAGCAGGATTGGATTGCGTGTAGGACCCTGGGACTCCAATATGCGCCCCAACACAATCTAGGTTGCTGTGCATTCACGCACAAAATGTCACTTTTGCTGCTGCTGCTGCTGCTGCTGCTGCTTCGTTGCAGTCTGACATCCTCCAGGTTCCAGTGCAACGCCCCAAGTTTCAGGAAACCACAGCTCTGGGTGCAGCGCTAGCAGCAGGATTGACAGTAGGTCTGTGGGACGAAGATTTTGTCAGGCAGCATCCTAAAGGAGACAATCATACGGTCTTTCAGCCGAAGGTTAGCAAAGAAGATGCAGCTAGGCGGTTTAAGCACTGGCAGAAAGCAGTCAGTAGGTGCTTAGACCTGGCTGATTTGGCAACGTAGGTAGCTTTTGGACTACGGATGGGCCGAGTATCAAATGGTGGTTGGCATCAATATCGCTGGCACAAGCAAGTCAGCTGCCACAAGTTACAGTTCGATGGGCTGCGTTGGCTTGCTCTTCAGGGCCTGGCATGTGGCTCTCCGAGAGTCACGTCTGAGGTAAAACCAGGGGCTTCAGCCTGTCATGGTGGTTTGGCAGGTGGCAGTTCCTGCGGCCACTTTGCCTGATTTGTAAAAGGTAATTGCCATTTTCTGCAACAGGTAAGCGCATAAATGCTGCGATGGGAGTCAAACCAGGGGTTGCGGGACGTCCGAGCTGTGGCCCCGAGCGTTGTCGCTGGCTGCGCATACGGTCAGCGGAACCCCGTCACGACCCCCTTCCCACCAGACCTCATTCCTCCCTCGAAACAAAGTCAATGTAGACCTGTACAAGACTTTTATGGGATTGGCCTTGCCAGATGCGGTTTCGCTCAGTCTCTGGCTTACGCAGCCACCCGGGACAGGCAGACCAGACAGAACCTACCGGCCCGTACATCAGCCCACACCTCCCGCGCCATCCCTAGCTCCTGCACAGCCTATGCGTTATCACAAGCGATGCCTCAGCCGTGCACCCTTTGCGGTCGTCATCCGATAGTGTAATCGGCGCCGCAAGCCACCAGCTCCGGCGCGGCGCAATAGCGGAAGCAGAAACACTCTGGGTCGGAAAATGCAAAAGTGAGTAGACAGCTATCAACTTGTATCAGCAACGAAGCATCAGCACGCGTGTCACGCAATGTGCAAGTGGGTTACGGTATTGCGGGGGTGTTGTGCCTCTCAATGAGAGCCATGATGGTATTGCGGATATGTTGTGTCTCTCGGTAAGAGGCCTTCTGGTATGGCGGGTGTGCTGTGCCTCTCAGTAGGAGCACGATGGTATGGCGGGTGTGCAATGTGAACCAAAAGGCTGGATGCACCCCTGGTGATTAGTGGAATACTCATATTAGTATGTTGTGCACTGCCTTTGAGCCCCCAGAGTCTGGGGGCTGTCTTCGGCCCTAAGGAGGTGTAACAGCCCAGCAGGCCCTGCAGTGGCGGCAGCAGCTTGCAGGAGCAGGAGCCGTCAGTAGCAGCTGAAAACTGCTGCTGTTGCTGCTTCAATCAGTCCCAGCAGCATCCAGGCGATTATGGCAGCTGCCAGCAGGAACGCTTGCAGCAGCAGCACCAGCAGCTTAAGAAAGGGCAGTTTCAGCAGTATGTTTACAGCACTCCTTTCATGTCGCAGTGTGAGCACCATATGCTGCCTTTTCATGGCACTGCACATATCAGCTACCGACTACCCATGGCGCAGGCCCACCACAGCAGCACCTGCTGCGCTCAGCAAGGGACCAGCAGCAGCGGCGGCGGCAGCAGCCGCTCACACAGCAGGAGGCAGGGCAGCTGGTGCAGTGTTACACCCGCAGGCTGCAAGTGCAGGAACGCATTACGCACCAGGTTGCAGATGCAGTGAGTACGTTGCTGCAGCCAGCAGGAGTGATGGTTGTTATTTTGGCGGTTCATATGTGCATGGTTGCCAGAGGAATCGAGGATCATGCAGGCAGTACGAGTATGAGAGCAGCTTTTGAAGTGTATCAGAAGGATGCTGGATCGAGGTGCAACTTCCTGCGCTCACTGCATTAGCAGCAGTAGCGAAGTCAACAGTGCATTGTTTAGTGCTTTAGCTGTAGCAGAAGGAGCTGATACTGGCTTGCTGCAACGGCAGTGGCAATGCTGGTTCATATCAATTGACTCAGAGCAGGTAGATCACACTGTTTGGCAAAGAACTATGATGCTTATGCCAGCAGTGTCAGCACAACTGTGCTTTTTAGGCCCTAATGGATGGGACTGGGGCAACATCACAGGAACATGCAGGATTTAGCGCAACAGTTAGAGCCATGCAACAAAGCTCTATGACAAGTTTCACCGGGGCATGGTTGCCATCTACCAGCTGTTGGTGTACCGCACACACCGTGGGTGGCTGGTGGTGGTACCCGTGGTGGTGGTGGTCGTGTTACCGCTGTGTGTTTGTGTCGTGTGCAATAAATGTGCGGGTTCGACAGCAGCCTGCTGCGGGCAACTTGCGATTTGCCGTTGGCTTGTTGCAGTCAGGCAGACTGTTGCGCTGTCTAGTTACTGCCAGGGATACAGTGATCATATCTGCTATATAGCAGTGCACTGTGATGTTATAGGTACTATTTATCACCTTTGCCAACGACCAAGGCTTGTGCATGCATTGCAGCGGCTGCAGCACTTGGTTCTTGGTCTCTTGCATAATTGGGAGTAGTGTTCACAAGTGTTTACGGAGTGCTCCGTAAAGAGCAGCAGCGAGCATTACAGAGAGAAAGTTATTGGCTGTTGCAGGGTGTGCAGATCGCGGTCGTTTGTTATACTTGTATTGCATTTCGATCTGTCTAAAATCCATATGTATAGTCTGCAGTTACTGGTGACTCAGCACTGCGGCATCCTGTCAAGTTCTGGCTAATGCAGTTTTTTTCTATATCATCGATTAAAGCATTTTTGAAGTCAAGCCCTGGGCTGATTGATGGGCACCAAGTGTCTTCAGCGGTCAGCATCTTGTTGCATGCATACATGCATAGCTGCTACACTTGATGGTTAATGCAGCATAGGTGGTTGGTCAGGCTGATCAACATTCAACAAGGGCTCTTATCTTGTTGCATGGCTCACTCACTTTTACAAGGGCTCCGATGGCGCCGTAGCCTGGGGGCTATGGCGTAAACAGCATAGATCATATTATTATATTCAACAGGGGCGAAGAGAGGCACCGCGTGCATGCAGTGTGCACAAAAGAAGCTCAAGTGAAGTTGGTGTAGTTTGGTTTTTGCAATATAGAGCTTGCCGCGGCCCACTGACCTCTCTGCTGCCTGTAAAGTTCAGCTCATGTGTTTTTCAAAAATCTTCTGTCCGGCGGTCGCAAGCCTCTATTCTTGGTTCGCAAGTAGAAAGTTGACTGCTGATCTGACTGCTGCTTATGGGCTGATCCTTACTGGTGAGCATTCAAAGCATCTGTTGCTACCCTGTCGAGCTGGTATATAAGGTAAACAGAGCCCTGGCAGCTGCACACGACCGCACATAGTAGAGCGGCTACCAATGCGCTTTGCTGGTCACTTTTGAGTGTGACGTTCGCGACTACCAGTTCAGGCACCGGGAGAGTCTCCCTTTCTGAAGCGTTCAGAGGGGATGCACGCCTATTTGGATTTCCGACTTTGTGATTGATCTTGATTTCAAACTGGTTTGCAGGCGCAGGAGAGGGAACTTTACTATAATATAGGCGTGCTGGAGATTTTTTAGGGAGCGTTGTGTCATTTGCTAAGAACCTTTCACAGATCTCACATTGGAGACTATTGCCGACGGTGTACACCGTTCACATGTGGCACATGTGCTCCACGTGAAGACTAGTTGGACACAAAGTTCCCGGTCCCTGCTGCAGCGACCAGTGCCTGGCGACGTTTGCGGAGCCCCATGCAATATAGGGCATTTCGTAACGCAAGGTGCAATACGGCCAGTAAGGACTGGGTTGGGCCCGGTACGGTGTTGCGGTCAGTTCCGGAGATGATATAACCGGTGACTTGCTCGCACCCACTTCCAGGCGGTGTCAAGCCGTCCTTATATGATTAATGTTTGGGAGCCCCAAACGACTTCTTGGGGACGTGATAACATGCTCAGGGCGGTTGATCAACCTTGTTCACTGACCTCGACACGCAGAAGTTTCTCCCGCCGTTGTCAAACGCATCGCCTTCCGGAGATCTAGTGCACCTGGTGCTTGCCATGGCTGCCCCGAAGGTGGCTTGGGTGTGGTTAACGGTGGCGCTGCAGGGAGCCATCTATATGGTCTCGCTTTGCGCAGGTTAGAGCCGTGCACTTACTATACATCCATGCCGATAGATCATACATTGCGCACTATTTTGCATGTTGCAAGTTATCTACACGGAGTGTCTTGGTTGCAAACACCATCGAAAGGCAGCACCTGCATACAGTAACCAGCCCAGCAGCCTGCCGCACAACACGACAAGCCTTTTGAGCGACATGCAACTCCTACACCTTCAGGCGTACTGTATGGCACTGGTGTAATGCGCGGGCTGTTTACTCACGTGCAGGCCAAGGTTTCATAGAGTCTGAAAGCAGAGTCGTGGGTTCTGGCAAGCCCTACAAGAAGCTTGAGGTACTGTACAGCAGAAGCCGCAGCTGGCGAGCCAGCTATAAGCTCAATCCCAAGTCTGCATGCAGCGACAGCACCAGCAGTAGCTTGTGTGCAGCAGCCACAGCTGATGATGCGGATGCACTTGCACAGCTGATGCTAGCAGCATCGCCACAAGTGTACAGCAGCTTGGATGCCAGGTACACCAGCGGTGTCAGGCTGGTGGCGCCATCACTGCGTCAGCAGCCCTGTGACACCTGCTCAGCTATGGCAGTTGCATCAGCTGCAGAGACAGCTATGGCGTCTGTCTACCGGGTCAATGTGGCAGATTGCAGCATCAGTGTGCAAGCCCTCCACTCCTGTCCTCCTGGGAATCAGCCAGCCGGGCGGTGCAGGGGCGGTTCGAGGTTGACAAGCACTCTGACACTGTTGCAGCAGTACAGCCAGCAGCTGCCAACTGAAGCGTGTGTGCCTTACAAGCCGGACAAGGATGATGACATGGATCGCAGTGAGCGCTGCGGCAGTTGCAGGGCACCAAACAAGTACGCCAGCCAGGGCAGCTATGGTTCGTACCAGATCAACACCATCTGGGATGCGCAGCGGCATATAAGACGTTATGGGAGTGTAGTGACCCGATTTGACATTTATGATGATTTCGAGCCGTTCTTCAGCAAGTATGCAAATGCTGAGGCCATCTACAAACCCAAGCCAGGGGCGGTAGAGCTCCAGGGTCATGCTGTGGTGTTGGTTGGTTATAACAATGAGCAGCAGTACTGGATTGCCAAGAATAGCTGGGGCAGTGACTTTGCTGACAATGGGGTGTTCAAGGTGAGGTGCCCGGGGTGCATCCCCTGCCGAGTCTTTGTATCTTTGCAGCACGTGTCAACACTGTTCAGCTAGACTGCTTCCAGCTGCAGATACCACAAAGTTTGGATGGTGCAGAGGGCTGGTTGTGCAAGCACAGCAGCCCATTTGAGACAGAATCTGCAACATCTCCATGTACCGCTTTGTGTCTTGCTTGAATGCTTGGAAGCACACATTGCACTGGTTGCAAATAGGCAGTCTACCTTGACCAAACAGAGACCGTCAACACAGGAAATGCTACCACCGGTGGTTGTTGCAGGTTGCCTTTGACGTGTGTTCCATTCTTACTGCAAATGGGGAAGCCTACGGCATCAGCTGGGAGCCCAAGGAGACTCCAACTGCGGCACAGATTCAGTTGTTGCCAGGGCCTAAGCCAGGCTGCTATTGGTACAAGGTAGACATAGTTATTAGAACGCGTTTTCAATGCAAGGGCCAAACACATGGTATACCTGCCACTGCATCTTGTTGCTGGATTTGAAGTAGATGCATGCATCAACTCCCACCCAGCCTTGAAGGCTTGGCGTCAAGCATGAAATTGATAACGGTACAGCTATGGCGGCCAACATCCTGGCAACTCAATGCCATTGAGCTCTGGAAGGGCGCGCGTTGTGTACTCTGGGCGTTGCAGCTCATAGGCATTGCCATGGTCGATAGTCTACTGCGATCGTGTTGCACAAGCTGCACACAAGCACTCCGGCTGAGCCAGATGACCGACTCAGAATGTGCGATGAATTGACATCATGCTGGATGCTGCACTAGAGAGTCGTCAACATTGTGCAAATGAGTTCTGCTCGTTGTTTTTTATCAGCACTTTTGATCAGCACTGCTGTATGCCATGCTTGTTGCTTGCAGGCCCTGCGTGGTGACTACATGTCACGTGTTGCTTGGTTAGCTGGCATACCCCTTGACCAGTTCATGATGGACAATGTTGAGTACGTCAAGGACCTTGATGCCTCCTTGGAAGGCGTAAGGCTGCTGGTCTGCAGCCCCAAAGCAGGTGAGACACCTAGTATGACACTGCCCTACTGCAGCATCGCCCGGCGCTTCCACCTTGGCTCAGTCACATTTACTTTGGCCAAAAAGGTCGCTGTCCCAATGATCCTATCAAATGGTTCTGCCTGGCGCATGCCGTGTGCTGCAGCTCCCAATCTGCACCTCATTGCATGCCATGCAATTTGGTGCCATTGAGATAACATTTCGGGCAACAAGTTCCAAGTCAGCTCGGGGCTATGTGGGAAGGGACATTATCCGGTCTATACAGGTGTTGTAAAGCAGTGCAAGTCAGCTATGCCTCTGCATATTGCCGTGCCTGCTGTGTAGGAAGGTTTGTTGCACCAAACACAAGTGCCCAACCTGTGCCAAGCAGCTCAGTACCAAGCGACCCCCAACTGGAAGCATTATTGCGGATCAAGTCCGCATTAGACAAGACCAACCAACTCAAGGATTGGACAAGGGACTCTGGTGCAAAGGGCGGTTACTGCAACTGGAAGGCTGTTGGCTGTGACCGGGGCATGGTTACATGGATCGCAATAAATGCCCCTACTGTTGGGTCTGGACTGCAAGGGAGTCTGCCTCCTGCATCATCATTCAAGGGGTTGACACAACTGGGGGTGTTGAATATAGGTAGCCAGCCAGGTATCTATGGGACTCTCCCATCAGACTGGCCACAACTAAAGCAGCTGGAGGACATCAGGGTTGTTAACAACTCCGTGACAGGTACCATGCCTGCTGACTGGGCCAAGTTTGGGTCAAGGTTGAAGGTTTTAATGCTTTGGAGCAATAAGTTGACAGGGCGTATCCCCGACACCTACAAGCTCCTCACTGCATTAAACGAGTTTTCGGTGTATGATAATCAGCTGACAGGGACCATACCAGCTTGGCTTGGCAGCTTGAGCAGGCTGAACAAACTGTACCTATATAAGAACATGTTCAGTGGTACAATACCCGACAGCTTGAAGGGTCTCAGTGCTCTTACAGGCCTTGACCTGGGCTATAATCAACTTACAGGCACATTACATGCCGTGCTTGGTGAACTGACAATATTGGTATACTTAGACTTTGGGTTCAACAAGCTCACTGGCACCCTGCCTGATCAGTACAAGGCACTGGTTGCTCTTGAGACCTTTGGTGTTAAGAGCAACTATCTTGTAGGCACAGTACCAGCCTCATGGGCAAGCATGAGTCGATTGAAAACTATCTGGTTGGGACTCAATCCAGCACTAGGAGGTTGTTTACCAAAGGCCTGGTCAAGCATATATGAGTCTCGTCAATATGACACTGATGGCACCAACATCACCGGTCCTTTCTGCTAGATCACAATTCGCCTTGACATTCGCAAGGTGACATCACCCTTGAACACTTTGCTGCTGACTCCGGTTTACATAGCCTATTCGGCAGGGAGGGACTGTTAGATAACCCCTCGGGGGATATCCCCAAGGTTTGAGATGGGAAACTGCTTCTGCTCTTGATGTTTGATACTAGGGCCTCCAGCTGAGCAAGACGTTCTTTTCGTGTCTCTTTTGTTCTAGTGTGTTTAAGTGGATCCTGTATGGGGCAAGCGTGTGTATCAGTCAACTCAGCTAGAATGAATGAATGAATGAATGAATGAATGAATGAGCTCCGCATAGCGCTTTCAAGGGAGCGCTAGCGTAAGTTGAGGGAGGGTAATGTGTGTGTCGGGTCGACGTCACATTCCCTACCGTTGAGCTAGACAGTACCATAGTGTTTGTGTGTGCAGCCAGCATGAACAAACACTTGTGCACAAACTTGCATGTTGTGCTACTCTGAGGTGTTACATATGTCAGCATGTGTGTTGAGGGGTCACGTACGCGGATCTGCCTTCTTCTGTTGTTGTACAGATTATAGACCCATGTTGTCTTGAGTTGTGCTATAGCTGGCAGCGGCCTCTAGAACGCAGTTGTGATGCCTTATGCCAAGTTACATACGCCAAGGAAGCAGCGTAGGCCGCCTACATGGCATGGTCCCCTACAGTCCCAAGTGTAGCAGCTGGGTGCTGCTCCTAAACGTCTGCGTGTCGTTTTTTTGCAGATAGTTACCCGCAACCACGTGCGCAGCAGCTACAGCCGCTTCCAGCAGCAGTACAAGCAGCCGCTGTGGCTGAAGCATGGGCTATGTATTACAAATGATACACCATGTGGCGGGCTTATGTTTGGTGGTTCTGGGCTTCTGGGCATACCGGCGGTCCCTGCTGCTTGTTTTCTGCGGCCATGCAGATCTCGAGCTCTTTGTGGTTGGGTTGTGATGATTTTTCATCACAAGGGAATGTTGTTCACTAGCGGTTCCACATTCTTACTGAAGACGCGTGTAATGATGATGATGATGACCCGCAACCAAGGAGAGGAAGCTGTCAGATAGAGCCTCCACTGCCACACAGAACATGCAGGAAGATCGAGCTGACAGTCTCGCTGTTTGACATACTTGCGGGAAAACTCTTTTTGGTGGCAAGGGGCGCCGGCGGCGGCAGGCCCAGCTGGCTGGCTGATGCGTTCCGTAGTCAAAGAGTCACTCTGGCACTGAGATGAAGCTTGTAGTGGTCGGAAGCCAGATCCCGCCAAGAGGTTTAGCCCGCCATAACAGAGGCAGATATTTCATAGTACTTTGTGAACAATGTGTGCCTCAGCTCCATCTGGGCACTCTCTAACAAAGGGTTCAAAAACTGAGTAGGGTCTCTGTTGATATGCGAAATTTCTTTCAAGTGACTTTAAAGTGACTGAGCCATGCAACAGGTTGTCAATGACCAATATCAACGTTGATATGCGCAAGCTGTACCAGCACACGCTCTTGCGTCTGGTAACAGACGGTCAAGACAGCACCCAGTTCAGAAGAAAGCACACAGTGTCAGAAAAACTGCCACTGGTCCAGTGGGCGTTACAGCGGTTCAACAATTTCTGATACTCCGCATATGTATGAAACCCACCAGAACGGTCGCGACGTCAACTTGGCCCGCAAGACAAAAACCATGAACCTGAACACATAGCACAGCGCGCCTCCAATCCAAGGCAGAGCTGACCATCCACGCGTGCCGGGCGACCAGCTAGTGTGCACAGATCTGTCTAACCAACTCATCTCGGTCCATAACACTTCTACTCAGCTCCTCATCCAGCAAACCAGCTTGCTCTAACTCTACCATGATAGCACGCTCCTTTCTGCTGATAGCTGCCAACATATTCTGCAGTTCAGGCAGGTCAGCTTGAGGGAGCCGGGCATCCAGGGCTGCCTGGTTGAACGGCGGCTGCAATGCAAGACAGAACAGCGAGCATTTGCTAGGAGGTTTCCTGAGAGCTGCTCAATGTCGAAACTCAGCACCCCCCCCCCCGCGCTGTATGAACATGACAACCTAGTAGTCACAAGTTTCTCCTTGTTGATTGCTGCCTCTGTGTGTGTGTGTGTGCTGTCTGTGCTGCTGCTGCAACTTGCGCATCTACTGCTGGCGGGCTGACTGCCTGTGCTGCTGCTACTGGTGCTGGTATTGGTTCTAATACGCCCTGTAGTGGTTGTACCAGCTGCCATCTACGTCCAAATGGCTGTCTGGACGCAGATGGCAGCTGTACAACCACTACCGGGTGTACCAGCGCCAATACCAGCATCAGTAACCCCCCGTACCAGCAGCACATGCAGCTGATCAAGCAGATGGCAGTGCTGCAGTGTGGGGCGTGGTAAGAGGGGATGCCGTAGTGGAAGGACTTTTGGGAACGTAAATCTCCATGCAAAAGAGAATAACAAAAACAAGCAGCAGAGCTAGAGATCCCAGCGCTACTGACCTGGCCAAGCTTGCTGACAGCAGCAGGTGAAGCTGCTGGTCCTCCAACTGCTGGTGCTCGTGCTGCTGGTGGTTTCCGCTGTTTCTGTGTCCCACGAGCTTGTCCGCTGCTGCCCCCAGCACCGCTGTAGCTGGGCTGCCGCGGCCGTGCTGCTGGTGGCGGCATTGAGACTGGTGCTGCTGCTGGTGGGGGGTAGGGGGCAACGTACTCGGGGTGTGGGCCTAGGTTCTGCGCAGAAGAATGGAAGTACATGCGTGTGTGCCGGCGCGAGCATTGGGCTGATCCGTTACGACCTGGTTACCTGGGGTACTCAGTCAAACAAACAACAGCTGCCAACTTGTGGCAGTACTTCCCTAAACCGCCGTCGCATGTGGGAGAGATCGACACAGAAGTGATGCATCAACTCACACTCTTGTCTGCTGAGAGAGAGATTGTCAGGTGTTACATGCTGGCCGCCAGATGACCCCGCGCAGGCCTGAATGCCGCCACAACACAAACCAAGTCACCAACAAAGAAACAAAGGCCTTGCAACATACCTGATATGCATCAGGGTAGTCGGCTAACGGCACGTCATCTCCTGCTTCATCGGGTGTGTTGAGCCCTACTACAACATAGTGCTGATTACTGCTGGGGTCGTAGTTGACCACCATGCCTTCTACTGTTGAGTCATCTTCTTGTATGATGTTCACCTTCATGCCCACAAGCCTATGAGGATCTGCAGCAGCACAATAAACATCCGGCAGCAGCATATCAGGTGTTGAAAGCAGAGTGCTTTAGATGGTGAGGTATCCACATTAACTTCCCCTTTGTCTGAAAAACATGTCAATCGGCCACGCTGCAACTGGACCGCAAGAGCTTCATAGAGATGCTGACGCATACAACCTCCCACTGCCGACACTGGGCAACTAACGCTCAGTCACCCACGAGTAAAGAAACACCAGCCTGAGAGGGATCTACAATGGAAAACAGTAACAAACATCTAGCGATTGCTGTTGAAGACCGTTCCCAGCTCTATGAGCGACCGCCCATGCAAAACATTGTGCTGTGATTGTGAATGCCGCGAATGCCGCCAGCTGTCGCTCACCTTCGTGTGGGGCTATCCTATGCGGCACACCATAATCTGGTATGACTGGAGGTGCTGTGTAGCCCGGTTCACTGGTCCTGCCAGCCCTAGGCTTGCTCTTAGCTCTGTTGGCTGCTCCCGCTGCTGCTGATGCTGCACCTGCTGCTGTTTTCTGGCGTTTGGGAGCTGGTGGCTGTGTTCCAGTGAGAGCACAGACTTCGGGGTCTGCTTGTATTTGCTCCATGTATTGCTGCGAGTATGGAAATAGCACAAGTCAATGCAGGGGGCAGGGGTATGCAGTGTTGCTGACGGGCAGGGCAACACTCAGGCCCGCTGAAGACAGAGACTAATAAAGCTCATTTTGTATACGGCTAAAGTTATCCAGCACACAGTGAACATGGGATTGAATATGAGGGTAACTGTACATGCTGCAACCTAGTGATGCCCACAGGGTAACAGGAATCTGTCAAGACACAGCCAGCTGTGACCCGCCCCTAAGGCGACCGCATAGCCCGGGCAGATGGCAGCTGCAGAAGCACGGGTGCTGCGTATTTGACAGCAGCATTGTTGAGATATAGTGCAGCTGGGGAGCGATTTTGTTGTGCAGTTTGTGCAGCTGCTGCAGGTCCCACCTTGTGCAGGTCATCTGACAGACCCATGATCTGCCGCAGCTGCTGCATATGAGCCATGATAGCCTGTGACATGATGCGTGACACAATTCTGCGTTAGCAAGCCCTGCAAATGCAGCTTGCTAGAGATGCCCACACAAAGCAGCACGCTTACCCAGTTGGTCTGCTTGCCAGCGACCACGGTCCTAAGCACCACATAGTACGCCTCTTCAGCGGAAACTTTATCCCCCATGTTGACTAGATGCGAGCAAGGCAGCCCAGAGTGGGCAACAAAGCTGCGGTGCTTGAGATGCTGCTCAGTCCAGGCAGCTTGTGTTACCAAGCGCGAACACCGGTCAGAGAGGGATAGGAACCCAGTTTGAAAGTCACTGGATCAAAAGGTAACTGTATTGCAAAAGGCCGCACAGGATGCTCACTACACGAACATGAACAAGCTGTCGCCAGCAAGGGTCCCAGTTCAAGACATTAATCTTACTACACTAGCCGGTGTTGAATTGACGGCGGACAGACGGGTTGGGACGACGGGTGTGTCAGCGAGGGAATACAAACAGCTGCTCGTTGTGAGGGCCCACACCGCTTGAGTTCGGAGCTAGCAGCCCACCTTGCTTGCAGTTTATTGCGATGTTATGCTGATTGTGCTCTGGCAGGTGCTGGACATCCATCAGACGGTCCTCACTGGGACAACAGAAAGTCAGTGGCAACGACTTGGTTCTTTCCTCAGAGGAGTGCTTGTTGAAGTCTGTGTAGCCTCAAGGAATACTGAAGCTGGTAGCTTCTGCAAGCGGTACTGAACCACGGATAGCCGAGCACAATGGCACCACCACTCAAGGCACCATCACTCTGCATGTACCTGGGCAACTTGGACTCGCGGGTGAATGAACGGATACTCAAGGAGCTTGGAATACAGGTGACAGCTAGTCATATATACAAGTATATATCAGCCTGCCAACAGCATCGCGCTTTGTGAAGTTCAGCCATACATGCGCGTGACACATACAAGGGTGTGACATGTGCCATGTTCAGTCGATGAAGCCCTGAGCATTGCCATTGGTTTACTGCGTCTTTGCTAGGCTGGTGAAGTGGTTACCGTCAAGGTGCAGCAAACGGAGGCCTCAAGCAACAGATTTGGGTTCATCACATTCTCAGACTTGGTAGGTGCAGAGCACAACATGTTCACAACCTGCAACCTGCAACCGCAGTCGTCTGTTTCACTTGGCTATCAGGCTATCAGTGTGAACTCCTACCAGTTCTGCGCTGACTACATTACTTCAACCAGACTTCGCCTTAGATGCATCTGCCACAATCATATGCATGCATACACAGCACTGTGTAGGCCAACTGCAGGAACACTGAGTACTGCAGAACCAGCCAGTGTTTGTCACAATACCTGAATAGAAAAGGGTAATTCTTCTTCTTCTTCTACCTGAATAGATGCTACACAGTATGTAAGTATTTTACATGGCTTATACGCCTGCAGGATGGTGCCATCACGTTCATAGGTCTTTTCCGTGGTGTTCTTACCCTCTACGGGCAACCAGTGTCAGTCAACTTCGCTAATCAGGTGCGGCAAACAGTTGTGTCTTCTGCCAGGTCAGACACTCGTGATACGTGTCATTCACATTTCAGCTGATCAGACCTACATGCTGCAGCTAGCATACATCAGCCTGTCACACAGCCCTCTGTGACAAAACACCTCCAATCCTGCAGTCTTGAAGGGGTTCAGAGGTGGGGATCACCTGGCAGTAGCAGGACCTCTGCGTATGTGCCACTGGAACTTGTGCCGATATCCGCAGCACTGGTAGTGTCAGACGCCATGATGCACGTCGACAGGGTTTCCTCGTCCTATACCATGCTTCAAGTGTCATCAGGAATTGACACATTTGCCCCTGTCAACCGCCGTAAGCCACTGTTCAAATGGTCTCCCTGCAGGAGGTACCGGCTGACAAGATCACAGATGAGCAAGCCAAGCGGTTAGAGAAAGTCAAGCTATTGCTCACTGTCTCAGCAGCAGAGGGACCAGGTGCAGGAGTGGTGAGTGCTCAGCCGGATGCCTCTTTGGTACCTGCCACAGCTTTGAGCAATTGCAACCTGGGCGTATGTGGTGCTGTTTTGGCGGGGCTCTGCAGCCCATTGATGTGGTTGGCTGGTCAATGACAGCTTGGTTAGCATGCGCACAGGGCCGCCCTGCCTGTAGACACCACCTTGTTCGGTGGCCAAGGCCACTCAGACTGCAGAGTGTATGAACCACATCTGTTTAGGCTGGTCCTGCACAGTCCGACGGATTTCCATTGCACTGTCCTGAGCAGGAGCTGCCGCACGTCTCTTGGTTGATCCTGGCTGGCTGTGCTAGAGACAGCCTGGCGGTTGTTTCACGGGCGTGTTACGAGGGTTTCTGTTTGTGCTGTTGCAGGCTCGGCGACCGCACCATCCTGCATCACATCGCTACAACCCGTACAG
>NSMO01000624.1:0-12896 GCA_002588565.1 Coelastrella sp. UTEX B 3026
TCCATCACAGGCAGCATACGGTGATGCCGCCAACGTGTTCGGCAAGGTCACAAACAAGTCAGGTACGTGTCCCCCTGGACAACCGCCCAATGCGGGCTCAGTTGACGATTCATTGCAGCGAGGCTCCCTTCCAACTTCGAAAGTTACGTTTAGAACCGATCTGAGTGGTTGCATGGCACGCCGCTGTGTGCTGTGCTGATCTGCTGGGCTGATCTATAGTTGTGCTATCTACTGTTGTGATGATCCGTGCTCTACTGCTGTGATAATTCTCTCACATATATTGGTAACCGTGAGCTTTCCAGCTATCCATCATTCAATCAACCGAGAACCAATGAACCGTTGCATCGCCATCTGTCGTCCCCAGGGTTTGTGCCATACGCTGGTGAGGGCTTCGCTCTGCTGCTGCCCAGCAAGTGGAACCCCTCCAAGGAGCTGGACTTCCCAGGCGTTGTGCTCAGGTGCGAGCAGCAACAGCAATTTTTGAGAAGCACGGGCGGGGTGGTGATGGTGGAGCAGCGGTCAGCAGGGACACAGCATGACGTGCCCTATCCTGCAGCTTCAGAACAGCAGTACAGCAAGCAGCCTTGTGCAGCTGGATAAGGGGCAACAATGGTTGCCTGGCCCGTTCCGAGAATGCTGCTCATTGTCGGGCACTCTCTGTCCGTGCGTCAACCACAGCCTCGGTTTCCAGCTGGTCTGTGCAGGCCTCATTTAGCTGGACAGTTTACTCTGAACTGCTTCACATGGCAAGAGGCCTCAACAATTGAATCCAGTTCTGGGTGAATTGACGTGCGTTGTTGGTGTTTACTTTGGTCCCTCCTAGGTATGAGGACAACTTCGACGCTGTCAACAACCTGACAGTGATCAGCCAGCCCACCGACAAGAGCGACATCGGTGGCTACGGTGCCCCAGACAAGTTCCTGGAGCAGGTCCAGTACCTATTCGGCAAGCAGACATTCACAGGTGATTGCTGGGTCTTTGCAGGACAGCTATTGTTGATGATATAGGCAAGGATGGAAAATACTGTCACACTGGCTTTGAACTGGAATGAAGTGGCTTGGTACCAGTGCAGTAGGCTTGTGAGTAGTGTGCACCCTTCAAACTATGTGTGGCATGATGTAGCATTGTGGGGTGTGAAATCTTGTCATCAGGGGTTGCAACATTGTGTAGGACATCAGTCCAGCATCAGATCTGGTCACATACAGCAGCTTGGGCAGGAGTAAATGCACCATCCAACTGCACCATGCAATGGTGCATGTACACCTGGCTGCTGCGTACTTCTCAACCCCTGGGTTGCAAGACAAGTTGCTGACCTGTCGTGTCCCGGATGTGTTCTGTCTGACAGGCAAGACCGTGTCTGAGGGTGGCTTTGCCCCTGACCGCGTGTCAGCTGCCAGCCTGCTTGACGTCGAGGAGGCAACGGACAAGAAGGGCAAGAAGTACTACAAGTATGAGCTCCTTGTACGCTCAGGTGAGATGCAGAGGAAGCTGGTGCCGCCACAGCTCACAGCATGAACGTTGAAACCGCTGCAGGACATGTTACTCAGTCGAGGAGTCGTGAGTGGACTGCTCAACCGCGGTGTGTCTGTGCCTAGCAGCAGACCAAATGATGAAATCCTGCAGTAGTGCAGTAGCTTTGAACACCAGAAGCATTCAAGACATCTGTTGGCGGGCTTAATGTGGCAGGCAAGCTTGTGTCTATGCAATCGAGGCGCTGGGAATGTATGTTCCCCTGGCTGATGGTGCAAGCAAACTGCCATGATTAGCGGATATGTATCTGACTGGCTTGTCCCTGCTTTCCTGCAGCTGATGGTGATGAGGGTGGTCGCCACCAGCTGATCGCCGCCACAGTCAGCGGTGGCAAGCTGTGGATCTGCAAGATTCAGGCCGGTGACAAGAGGTGGTTCAAGGGCGCAAAGAAGGAGGCCCTGGGTGCATTCAACAGCTTCACAGTCGCATAAGCTGCATGACTGCTGGTTTGGTGCTTTGGGGTGGTTCCTGTAGCGTCTGATGCTATGATGATGATGCTTTGTGTGCGTATGTGTGTGTAGCTAGAGTGGCAGGAGTTGGGTGGTGTCTATGAATTGTTCAAACACCATTAGTTGAGAGCTGGGAAAGTACAGTTGGCAGTCGGCTACATGACTCCTGAGCTCGGTGTTGGGATGTATGCTGGCCTGCACGGAGTGAGGTTGTGATGGTAACCGCATGGATAAAGGTGACAAGTCACATGGCAGCTAGCAGAGACTGTTGGTTGAGCTGTGCGGATGCAGATGCTCAGTAGCGTCTGTTTGGGGCAGTGCTGTCCTTCAGGCATGGATTGCCTGCAGAGTAACATATGCTCTATCATGTCAACGTGATTATCAATGCAGTGCCGACGTCGGTCATATGCGTCTTATCCGTGGCTGCCGACGTGCTGACGGTCGGCGCACCGATCGAAACGAGGTGTCCAGAAACTTACCAAGCCGACTATTGATATTTGGTGTTCGAAGCTGTCACCAGTTGGTGCCATTCATTCAATGAAAGGCCCCAATGATGGGACTGATTGCCACAATTTGCCAGTATCTTATAACTGCTGTAGCTGATGCTCAACTTTATAAACGCGAGCTTCACCGCCATTCTGTCTCTGAGCGCAGTGTAACAGTCCCCTTTCATCGTGCATCAATCAGGATATCAGCTGTGCGCTTAGCAGCTGATTCGCTTCCGCATTTGCCTCCAACGGGTCGATCCACGTTTCGCGCTGTCGCACTTTGGAATACAGAATGGATTTTGATTTTTTGCCAAATAGCTGGGTTAGACTGTTCATATCCTCTTTGCCTGATCCTCTGAAGCTTATACTGCGGCAGTGCAACAAGACTCTTCAAGTGTTGACAGACTCTACTGCCAATATAGAACTCATTCTGCGTGATGGCTGTCACGGATCAGCAATCGCACTTTGCAAAGACCAAATAGCATCCTTAAGAGTGCTGGGAGGCCTACAGCAAGACAGTGCGCAGCAGTTAGCACAGCAGATCACAGGATTGGGTGGACTGCCTTCTCTGCAGCACTTGTCGTGCGGAATTCTGCAGCCAGGTTTGATTGAAGCAGTGGCTTTGAGCAGCTCCAATTTGCGGTCTTTACGGTTATGTTCTGTCGGCAGTTATCAAAGCGGTCCCGCCGAGTACTGGCAACAGCAGTTGCAGAAAATGGCTGTACTGAAAGGTAGATATGCTGTTTTGCCATTATACCCAGCAAGCCTATGAATAGCCACCTGGTCCTGACTGACAAGCAGCGCAGTTGCAAACACATCCATGCCATGCTTTTACAGCCAGCCTGCGCACATCCCACACCCTTGCATACCCTCACCATGTCAAGTCAGAGATTAGTTTCCTGCGGCTTGTTGTGCAGCTTCAGAGTGCTGTGCTTAGAGCGAAACTGTGCAAACTCTCTAACTGTGTCCGGCCTTACCCTTGGATTATGTTCGCAGACGTACAGTCGCTCAGGAGCTTACACATCGACAACCTAGCAGCAGACACTGGTGTTTCAGCTGAGCAGACCCTCAAGCAGTGCAAATTTGTTGGCACACTCACACAGCTTCAATCTCTTAGTCTCACACGCCATTACAGCGTTACATACGCACCCTTCGACCTAGCAGAAGCATATTGGAGCGCAGCAGTGAAACCTCTGGTCAATCTTACCAGCCTGAGCCTGTGCGGGCAGTTGGCGGTTCCTGCAGACGCAAAGGGATTACATAATCTGCGCCAGCTGTCATGCGTTTTCAAACGTCTGTCAGTTGAAAATTTGATTCTGGGGGTGACAGCTGTGCAGGATTACCAGTGGCTAGCTAAGTGCAGCAACCTTACACAACTGCAACTGCATTGCTTTGTAAACCAATTGAACTTTGCAGCTTTAGCACAGCTCAAGCAGTTGGCTAGCTTGACACTGTGTTACTCCGCAGCAGAGAGGCTTTACAGCACTCACTTACAGCTCCTGACAGCCTGCAAGCAACTTACAGCACTTGAAGTTGACAGTTTTACCCTGCTAGCACCTCCAGGACAGCAACCAGCAACATTATCAACAACAGCAACACTGGGTTCCAGTACAGCAACATCCACAGATGCAGCAGCAGCTGTAGCAGCTCCTGCAGTAGACTCATCCAGCATCAGCAGCAGCTCTAGCGCAGCACATGCACTCCAACAAAAGCAGCAGTTAGGTCAACAGGAACCCCAAGTTCTCCAGCACCCGACCTGGCAGTTGACAAGCCTACGGAAGCTGTCAGTTGGCAACATCGGCGTTGCCGTGTTCCATGCCCCCATAAGCACCCTAGCACCCAACCTCACAGAGCTGTCTGATGTGAGTCCCGTGTAGCAAGCAACAGGACACTAGAACCTAACGGGCCCCATACCGGCATCCTGTCACACATCCTGTCGCTGCAACAGTCCACCCCCCCCCCCTCGCCTCATCACGTCAGCCCAAGCCCTATTAACGCAAGCCATCTGATGTTGCCTTAGCCCATCTCTTTCACATTCATTGTGCGACAGCATAAGTCTGCTGCAACGGCGAAGCACAGCCATGTGTAGCAGCTGAACTGTGTACTGCGATGGCTCTAGGGACATGTTTGGATAGACAGGCTTTACCAGAATGGTAAACCAGCGGCTCACAGCCGCCAAAGCATCCGTGTTGTGGCAAACTCCTGCTAGCAGGCTGCTGCATCCTATATCCAGGCTGGAGAGTGTTCAGGCAACAAACATGGCAGATGGTTTGGCATGTCGTGAGTGCAGGGGATTGAGTGTCGGCTTCCATGTTCCTCCCCCCCGCCCCCCATTTGACCCTTGGAGACACACAAACACACACACACAGTCACTCTCCTGTATTGCCCATGGCCTTGTCTGTGAGTGCATGCTGCTGCAATGCATGTCGGCTCGCCGAGACACATGCGCACATGTCCGTTCTCACTGACCGACTTGATGGGTGTCTGCTGGTCTACCCTTGTCGTGAATAGGATTGAATTATTATTATTAGTTGTTAATCCACCTGTGAAACATCAGGTGCGGGGCCGATGGCCGTAAGGCTTTGGCTGACGGGTAACAAGTGATATTGCTGAGTAGATGTGTGTGCTTCTGCTGCTGTCGTGGTGCTGTTACAGACTGTCGAGCCAGATGCTGTAAGCAAGAAGTGGTCACCACTACAAAGCGCCAAACCATCATGTCATGCACTGACTGGGCTGAGAAACCTGCAGGTAAACTCCTGCTCTATGCAGGCAACTTTCTCAGTAGCTGCAGCTGCTCAATTTGTCTGTATCTTGGTGTATTTGCTTGATCTCTATGTTTTTTCTGCACCCAACTGGCTGGAATCATCGTGTTGAGCAGGTTGCAATCAGCAAGAAGCGTTGAGCAGGTTGCCATCGGCAAGTGGTTGCCTTGGCAAACTTTCAAAGCATCGTGACATGCACCAAGTTGGCTGAACAACCTGAAAGCAACTATCTGCAGCATATGTATCAATCTGCAGAAAGTCGATATTATATACTATTATATTATATTTTATACTGGGCTGTAGCAGTGAAAACATAAGTGACCACGAAGCTGCGACCCGGTATAAGCAACCTGGCCTCAAGGCCCAACATGACAATGACACCTTAGTAAAACAGCCAGGAATGCCCACCCAGCAAGCCAACCCACCCTGGTTAAACTGCTTTGCTGGGTATAAATACCATAAAGATATTAATGAAAAAATAATAAATGGCTGATATATACTATAATAGTAATTCCGCGTGTTACTTATCTATCCAGGCCATGGCAAAATATGCGCTGCCATATTTCAGCACCGTGGAGATTGATTGGGGACTCAGTTCACCTCAGTATGCCAAGCGCTGTGTGAGCTGATCGGCAAATTGCAACCAACTGCTACAAGTTGCAGGGTCAAGTCTATGGCTGTGTATTGCACATAGTTTTTGGCAAGCTAGGATCGATCTGGTCTGTTGTGCGCAAGCGCACTACTTTGTCCGACTCTCAAGCCACCTGCAGACTGTGCAGCAATAGCCAAACATAATCTTGGTGCTTGCTCTGATAGCAGTTGCTAAGCGTGCATTGATCATACCCTCCCAACAATCTGAGAGAGGTATTGTGCATGGAGACGCACTGTCATCGCACATGCATCCCTCCCTGAACCTACAAAGGTGTTTGATTGACACATTATACGTACTGATTTACTCATTCCTCTTGTCAATTTCCAAACTCCCGGGGCTGAGCAACTTGCAAGTGGCGATTGCAACTACAAAAATGCTCTATCTTCGCTTTATCTTAGCTAGGCATCATCTGCTCACTCTTGTGTCCTATGTTTGAGACATTGGACTACCTATGCACGCTGGAAGTGTGAGATTGTGGCGGGCACTAACTGTACCCTAACCCACAGTTGCTGATAGCTCTTTACATGACCCACGTTTTTGCAGGCCCTCTGGTCCAACATCACATCTGTATGGCCTCTCAACATGCTTCAAGCACTGTGGCTGCAGCGCCCAAATGACTATGCTTGTAATACCTACTGTCCTGCAACACTTCATTCGTGTGCAGGTCCTGTGGTTGGACATCACGTGCCTAGTCTTGCACCTGATATAAAACAGCACTGTCACACATTTGCCACATCACCAAACCTGTAGAGTCTGATGCAACGCTTTCATATCCGCAGGTCCTGTGGTTGGACATCACTTGCCTGGTTACGCACCTGATCTCATCGAGCACTGTGGCGGCCTCGCTCACATCGCTACGTGAACTTCACGTTGAAATGATGGGTTATCTGGACAAGCCAGAAGTGAGAGATTCTGGTGGACTCTGGCGAATACCAAACTTGGAAGTCCTGGAAATGTACACCAATGTAAGCTTCTGTGGGTTGCAGGGCTCGCTGTTTGATGACTTAGTGCATATTGGCGGTGTTATGTCTCAGGGCAGAGCACAGTTGTGCATGACACTTGCGTACTACTGACACTTGCGTACTAGTAGCAGTGCTGTGGATTGTTTACTTTCTGTGGTAATCACGGCACTACCTGCACACCAAGTTGGTGGGCTACCTGGACAAACCAGAAGTGAAAGATTGGGGGAATCTGGCGACTACTGAATTTGGAGAAATGCGGAGTTGCCTCAATACACACTTCCACCCTCCCTCAACTTACGCTAGCGCTCTATCAAACGCGGTAAGCTAGCTCA
Source organism: Coelastrella sp. UTEX B 3026 (assembly GCA_002588565.1). Taxonomy (NCBI): domain Eukaryota; kingdom Viridiplantae; phylum Chlorophyta; class Chlorophyceae; order Sphaeropleales; family Scenedesmaceae; genus Coelastrella; species Coelastrella sp. UTEX B 3026. The sequence goes on from NSMO01000624.1 coordinate 7,176, forward strand.
AAAGCGGTACGCGGAGCTCGTTTGTTCGTGAATATGGAGTTCCTAGAGATGTTTTTGAACCAATGGGCATTTGTGCGGGCTGCAGGGATCTCTCAGTTGTGTTCAGGTGCACATGAGCCGTGTTTCTGAACCCTGTTTTGGCCGGGCACATCTTTGGATTGCCACCGTCAGTGACAATGCTTTTGGTTTCATTTCTGCGGTATCAGACACAACCTGCACACTAAAGCCTTTGTGGACTACCTGGACATGCCAGAAGGGAGAGCTTCTGGCAATGTTCAAACCTTCCCTGCTGGAGATGTGAACTGATGCTATGCTCACTATTTGTTGGTTACCTGTTTAGGCTGGTTCTGCTGCTGGGCAGCCTGCACAACAGGCACAGGGGTTTGCGCCTTGAGAACCACTAGCATATTGTCAACATGCGTAAGCAATGAAAGCTGTATATAACAATGCTTGTTGAAAGAAAAGCATGAGACAATCGAGCCATGAGTTATAGCTTGTCTTTGATAAGTCCCGAGTCACACCACACCACCTGTAACCCCTGCTTGATTGATGGGCTAGTCCTAGGTGTCGGGGTCCATGCATCAAACCATTGACTGCAGTGTAGCATGACACATGCTACATGCTGAAAGCTGGGAAACCAGAAGTTACAAACCAAGCTTGATTTTGCTGCAGTCGCACTTGTGACACGAATCTGCCTGCAGCAGCCCAATAGGCCTGACATCGTCGACTGCTGTTATAATTTGTAGGACTTTGAGTCTGAAGATTGGGCAGATACATACCTATCTGCCGAAGATGTCCTAATTTGGCAAAACCAGTCAACCGTCAAAACCCTAGTTGTTCGTGGCAGCAGCCGCTTGGGCGGTTTTGTGGAGCATGTTGATCTGCTAAACCTTCTTTCATTGAAATTGCCTCATTTAAGGCGCCTGGAGTTCACATATTGTGAGGATCTGTGTTTTGAGCAGTTGCATGAGCTGTTGCAAGCTAAGCTCTGCACAAATTTAGTGGTTCGGGGCAGCCATGCTTTGAGTGCTGCAGAATGCAGAAATACTTACAAGCTGGCACAAGAGTTTGGGGTGTGTTTGAACTACTATTGATGGTTTTAAACGTCAGGGTTATAAGACTTTCTGAAACTGCAGGCTGTGCATGTAAGGGCCTGCATACACAAGCATTGGCTTAAAGTTGTTCATAGGCTTATATACTGCAAGACCATGCAAGAATGTTGTAACTGGGGCAGGCATGATCTGCTTTGGAATGTATAGGCTGGCACAAGCGTCTGGAGTGAATTGTGACTACTATTGTGACTCCTAGCTTTGAAGAACATAGGCGTCAGCGTTCTGTGGCTACTTAAAAACTGCAGATTATGCATGCATGCCCTTGGCAAGGGTTGTGTTGAAACATGTCTTCTTTGGGTGGCGACCCCCTGCATGGCACTGCAGCTTTGTCAGCGCATCTATCTTGTTGCATTGGCTCAGTTACTTTCACATGCAACGGCATAGAACAACTGGTTGATGGCCAGGCATGCATTGAGCACTGGCGCAAGATTTTGGTCTTGTATCTGCCATTCCCATTCTCACTTAGAAGTTTCAGTACTCTTTCAGTCCCTCTAGAAGTTTCCTGGACAAACTTTTACCAGACTGACTTTCAGTCATGAATATGAAAGGCCATAATTGTCAGTCTTGACTTTCTAAAGATTGTCTGACGACTACCTGACAATGTTGTCCCGAGACTGACTTCAGCCTCGACATTGAAATTCCATTTACCTCAGTCTCTTGACTCCCCCAGCCGGTCTCTCCTGAACACGTCCCCGGGTGGTTTCAGCCTGTATGCCAGTACTGGACTAGTCTGCTCCCCACTCGGGACTATCCCGAGCCTCAGTCATGCCCCCTTAGTCGTACATGACAGCTTGACAGAGTCGAGTCAGCTAGCGACTCAACGTGACCCTTACAAGCAAAGGAAGCTGCCAGGCGGTACACCGTATGCGCGGTTTTCAGCGCAGTCTCATCTGGTGTGCTGACATGCCATGCCATGGCACCAGGCTGGTGCCGCACCGAAAGACTTTGGGCTCAGTATGGCCATGTGACTCAAACTGGGATCCAAACAGCTTCAGCCATCACGGGAGGGTTTATATATTATTATAGACGTATAGTCCTCACAACACTCGTCTGAGCATCTGTGCCAATGCTCTGGTCAATAAAGCAGGCATATTGTCACCACCAGCCCTACCAGGGCCCGTATTCCCAACCCCACCACCTCCTGCCTCCAAAGACTGCTGCTGCTGCCGCTGCTGCTGGGCTATACCCTCAACAAGTATCCTTGTAACTGTCACGACACTTGCTGCAACAGCCGCACCCACAAATCCACCTATCAAAGGCACCCACGCACCCATCTTTACTCCATACAGTAGACACCACTGATTCATACCAAAGTGGTTGCCAAGTAGTTGCTGACAAACAAACGGCAAGATCACCGCCAATTCAAACAGCCTGTGCCAGTGCCATAGTTTGCGACGGTTGAACAGTAGTGACATACAGCAGAGGCCGATGATCGCTGCTGTGTTGGCGCAACCTTGGACTGGGGCGCGGCGGGGCAGCATAAGCCAAGCTGCAGCACTGCCTCCTGCACAGCAACATTGGTGCAGTACAAAACATCGCTTAGCCTCCAAAGCGCTCAATCAATAATTGTACAGGTTTCGGCTGACGTTTTAAGGCTTTGCGCACAGAGTTATAGACTTGGTTCAAACATCATTTCAGTGAATCAGACACTACTACATGTTGATGCTACATCTGATCAGTGCTGCTGCTGCTGCTGCTGTGCTAAAGCACCTCAGTCCTACACGAGTCAGCGAGAGGGACATAGCAATGCCTTCTGCGGTCTGCTTACGAACCCCGCACATTGAAAAGGCCTATAACTCAACTTCAGTGCGGGGGAGATCTCCGCTAATACCGAGAGCTGCAGAGCACTTAGAGAATGGTTTCCGGGAAGCAGCAGGGGTAGAGGCACATTCAAGTCAAACTATCTTAATCAGTTATAAATGTTCAGTAAATGTTCAGTGGTATAAAACGAAATCATATTCTAAATGCTTTTGTTGATACTTTGATTCCATTGGGAACTCAAAATCTTCTATATGAAGTCATATCTCGATATATTCAAGCTCTCACCTACAGCTGACAGCAGGTACGTCAGCCACAGCACTCCTGTACTCTCGCTGTTCTCCACAACCCGACCAAACATGTAACCGAAGAACAGGTTCCTGGCAAGTATCTGACTGCTGCCGCTGACGAAGGCATCTGTCACCGCTGACCACCATTTGTCTAGGTTATGCTCCAAAGATAAAAGCTTCAGAGATATTGCTGGTACTGCATTGGTGCTTGTTAGGATCCAGACAATGACTAGCGTAGCGAGTAGTATGTGTATGCCTCGAACCGGGGGCTGATCTGATTTGAAGGGCCCTGCAGGGCGATAACAGACATGGTGAGAATTGAGCCAGTCATGTTTGGTGGGGGGGGGGGGCAGAAGTTGCAGGGATACTGTTGTTGGCACATTCCTGCTTTTGGAGGGCCGCCAACATATTGGCGTACGGGCGGGTTACTCCGCTACAGCGTGCTGGTTGTCCACCTTTTTGGTCCCTGAGGGACCAGCCCTCTCTGGGTTGTGCAATTGAATAACAGGCATGCCACGGTTTGCTGTGTACAGAAGGCCTGTACGGGATGTTCTGGTGGTTGTTCGCGCAGAGTGAACGCAGGCGCACCAACACTCCAGTTAAAGAGACATTAGTAGATGCCATTGCATTCAAAGAACATGCATAGAAAGCAGCGATATCTATTGCACACAATGAAGCATGCATCGCACCTGATACAGCAGTGGTGCTTTGCTTGGCAGAGCCACTGGGCCCTACAATGTACCTATCCGCCATCTTCTCAAGCTGCCGCCAGATTTCATCTTCACTGCTGCTATTGGGCTTCTTCGCTGACACTGCTGTGCCTGCGCGGCTGTGCGGACTGCGAGGACAACTGTGCCACCTCTGCTGGCATTGCTGTCGAGGGCTGAATGCAGCTATTGCTGCGGTGGCCGGCGAGGAGGCCATCTGGCTTATGCAGCAACGTACCGCCGTCATACTGGCATAGCAGGGCACTTATGGTATCCAATCTGCGTGGACAAGGGGTCCAGAGTAGCAGATGTGTACTGCTGCGTCAGCTGAAGGTTTCCACGCTGTTTGATCTGCAACATGCAGACGTAACCACACTGACCTGAACAGGTTGTGTTGCCGTCACTCACGTTTAGCGAGAAGACGTCCAGAAAGTGGTACAGCTTTTTGAGTGTTTGTACCCGCCAGCGAACCAAGGCATGACAGAACGGTGGATGCCGGCCGCACGAGCATGTTGCATCTGATTTTGTGAAGCTGACTTCTGCTGGTGATCGCTTTTGAATACTACGCACCCATGGAGGCTTCCACAGGGGACGCCATGGATGCAACAGCTGTTCCTAGTACTGGTGCAACAATTGCAGCTGCAGTCAATGGTGTGCACACAGCTGATGGAGCTCCCGGCACATCTGCAGGTCTGGTGTGAACACATCGCTTGCTGAATCCTGCAGCTTGGCGCCCAGACGCCCCTGTCCGGCTGTTGACTAGGATGAACACGCTTCTTATCATGTATCGTCCCTCTGACTGCAGATCCAGACAACCCTCTCGTCAAGAAGTTCAACGAACTGACCGCAGCAGTAAAGGCCAAGCCAGATGAGTTCAGCAGCTGGACAAGCCTCCTTAGCACGGTTGAGAAGCTGGTGCGCACTGCAGATGGCGTTTGCTTTAGCTTGCTTCTTCGTCTCTCTGCTGGCAGGCAAGCGGTGTTCCTGCATCACTCTGCTGTTTTGCGTCGACAGGAGGCCCCTTATGGCTGATGCAGCTGTCTGGATAATCAACGGCTCACTGCCAAGACGCGTACGCCATACGCGGAATACGGAACAAGCCATCTTCGGCAGCGTTTGGTGGGCTACCCAGCAAGGTTCCAGCCATCTCTTGCTCCAGCCTTTCTTGCTGGCCTGTCACAGTCATAGGAGATGCTGACATTGTTTCTTTTCCGTGCACAGGACGACATCAACCACATTCGCAGCACATACGACGCCTTCTTCGGGGAGTACCCGCTATGCTACGGGTACTGGAAGAAGTATGCAGAGGCAGAAAGGCGCCATGGCAGTAATGAAGCAGCAACAGCAGTATACGAGCGTGGCTGTGCAGCTACGCCTTACAGTACTGACTTATGGGTGGCTTACGCAGCCTTTTTGTTGGCCTCAGATGCCACAACAGATGCTGTGCGAAGGTGAGCAAGGATAACAGCACCTGTAGCACTGGCACGTGGCTCTGCTAGCAACATGCCACTTATCTGGTAGTCTCCCAGATGGCAAGTCAGGGACCAAACAGACTGCGAGTATAAACAGACGCATCGAGCTTGTATGATACCACAGTGCTGATGCACGCGAGTTGGTGTCAATACGTTGTGCAGGAACATATGCAGCTATTAGCCATACCAAGCAACAACAGCATCAATGTAGTCAGTACACAGAGCAGCTCGGTCTAGCGCAGAAACCCGTTTGTTTTGCTTAGCCAATTTAAACTTTTTAATAGGCAGTGTGGAGCTACTTGTGGGAGTCTTCTGCTGTATTTCCTTTTCCATGGTGTTGTCAGTGTGTATGAGCGTGCCCTGGCTTATGTTGGTACTGACT
>NSMO01000625.1:0-11654 GCA_002588565.1 Coelastrella sp. UTEX B 3026
CTGGACTCTGTGCACATGATACTGGCCCGCCTGTCTGCCTGGAAGTACAGCTTGACAGCCTGGCAAGGTTGCCCTGCTCATTTCTGTAAACATGAGCCGCATGTCACTATTGATATTCACGGCCGCAGCTAGCACCCGGTACTTACATCGTTCCTCCAAGAGCTCATTGGTGCAGTGGCAATCAGCTGAGACTTGATGCTTATCATCTGCTTCTTGCCGTACAGACGAATACTTCTCCATCACGAAGCAGCCAACAGCAGCAGCACCGACCTCAAGCATAAGGAGCATTTCCAGCACAGACAGACCGCAAGCGACAGCCAGCCCCAGTGACATTTCCAGCAGCAAAGGCAACAACAGCAGCAACAGCTCTGACGCCTCTGTGGGCGTTTTAAATAGCTTCTTGACGGATGTAGAGACATCAGGCTTGGACGCTTGTGCTCTGATGTTCCCTTGGAGGATGCTGTATGGCGAACACAAGGTGCTCAAGAGTGATAGACTACTGATGGATACGTACACACATGTTTGTGATTCACACAAAGAATCTAAAGTTTTATTCAGGCCTGAGCGATCAATCCCCAAGCCACCCCATTCAGCAGAGTGCAAACACAGACATGACCGCAGGGTGTCCATAGACAGCGATCCTTTTCAAGACCTGTTGCCCCAATACAGTGTAAAGTTGTTGCATTACTACTCGCGTTCCTTAGAAGAGTATTTGATCAAGTCAGAGCAGAGCATGCCGCCGTATGTGCGGCTCATGAAAGACTCTTATGACACTGTTACAGATTGCAGCTGGTTGGATTACTTGCAGCAGTACACTACAGCTGTACATGGCAGCATGCAGCGGCTGCAGACAGCGCAAGGAGGGCTACCTGACAGCGGTATTACTCTCGCAGCGTCACCTGAGTGGCAGCCAATGGGTCGGCCTGATTATGCATTGTATATCTTTTTGAGGCTGCGTGTGCAGCAGCGGCAGGAGTGGGATGAGTCAGCATATCTGTTGCATAATCCTGCAGCTGCAAAGCTGGTGGCACAAGGGAAGTATGTTGATGGGTTGCATCATTTTCTGGTTTCTGGGTTTTATCAGGGCTTGAGCTCCTGCTGGGTACATGGAACTGATGCTGAAAAAGTTTGCATTGCATGACCTAGTGTGACACAGCCAGTAGCTGCACTCAGATGGTTTTGCTGTTGCTGCAGCTGGCAGCGACAGTGGCGCAGGAGGCATACTGCCTGGTTGTTGTGGCAGGCATTAAACACTCGCAACAATGTTTTGAGGAGTCCTCAGAGCCACTGAGATGTGGATGACTCCCGTTGATTGCGAGTTGTGTTCCCAACCAGCTGTTTCAATTATACCATTACTAGCATTGGTTTGAGTCGTATGTGTAGGTTGACAGCCCCTCATAATAGCCAAACGTTTCAGTAGTACTTGATCGGTGTGTTGCAAGTGATTATTGCAACTGAAAGCACAATGGGACACTTGTGCTTACGCAAAATGGGGCTTGGCATATCCAGTTACTGCTTGGGAGACTTGGACTTGGCAGATCCGCGGCCTGTTCCCCAAGCAAGCTGTGTGGGCACACTGTACGTGGAATAGGCTGGCGCATGCAGCCACCCCATTAGGCAATCTGGCATACATCTGCCCGGGTTGGCGAACATGCCTTAGAACCAGGCTATCTGGTCCAGACTCGGGCACTAAAGAAACAGCCTATGGCCTGAAGTTCCTGCCGAGGTGATCACATGAGCTGGAGCACGAGCATACAGAAGATACTCAACGTACTCAAAGCGTCCAAGTGAAGCGCCCAAGCCTCACACGGGCCCAGGATAGCTCTGGCAGTTACTGATGACGCGTCGCGGTTTGCCCCATTTTGAAATTTGGAACCATCACTAAACGACGCTGCATGACGACACTCAAATGTGCTGTAATTTTCTCGTATCAAATCTCACTCGAACATATCGCTGCAAATACGCAAGTCGTAGCACAGGATACCACAGGGTATCAAGGCACGCACAGCAGGGCCACATCTTGCAACCCGTTCGGCACGCCGTTGTCTCTGCCGCGTATTGAAACCATATTATTGAGCTTTAGTTGAGTTTGAGGTTGCATGCCTGCTAGACAACAGTAACTTTGAACGGCTTTGGCGACACGGGCATCGTCCGAGCAGAGTTCACGTCTGAAACGACGCACACCAATAGCGTAGCTGTACTGTGCAGTCATGCCTCTGCAAGAGGTGCAGAACTTCACCCCAACCGTTCAACCCCCAGCATCACTCAAGGCTAGTCAGCTTTCAGCGCAATCACCGGCCATGAGCGCACAGATCCCAGCTAATACGCAAGAGGCTTTACCAGTCTTTGACCTTGCACCCTTCCTGGCACTCAACGGACAGTTACCGGGCCAGGAGCTCCTGCAGCAGTGTCAACAGCTGGCTGATTGTCTTGCCAGGACAGGCTGCTTAGTGGTGAGTCGTGATACGCGGCATCGGGACTTAGGCAGCTTGTGTGCTGCAATAGTTTCCGCGCCGCGCCTTGAGCGCCATAAGCAACTGGACCAATGAACCTTGCTATGTTTGCTTGCGTCTTTGAGACTTGCTTGTGTACAGCAGTAGTTGACTTGCACATGGTTTCTTGTTCACTCCTGCAGATACGGGATCCTCGAGTGAATGCAGCAGACAATGACCAGTTTCTGGACTTGCTAGAAAGCTACTTCAGCAGGAGCGACCATGACAAAATGGCAGAAGCCAGACCACACCTGGCATACCAGGTCAGCAAGCCACCTGCGGATAGTGTACGCGCTTCCCCTGACTGGGTTTCACAGATCGTCAGCAAGAGAGGACCTAGGTTTATCAATGAGCAGTGGTGCATGCAGCAGCAGACATGGTCACTGCAACCCAATGCGGAGATTTATTGTACTCCAGTCCACTGCTGACTGTCGTGGCTGTCGCTCATTTGCAGCCAAGGACATGGTCTCACAGCCATGGCATTTGTGGTGTGCCTTGCTGATGACTTGGGAGTCGCAACGCGTTCGCGCAACATGGACCCGGCTGTCAAGCCTCACCGCCCTGCTGAACCCCTTGCGTCGTCCTGCTCTTGTTTCCGTAGGTTGGGTGCACGCCTGCTGGCATTGAGACCCCCAGGTGCTTGTTGGAGCCTGAATTTTGCAAAGAAATGGTCAATGACCTCGCAGCAGACGTTCAGCCCACACTGCCTACTGGGCCAGGTCAGTGGCCACTAGTAGTGCGTAGGCTCATTGTAGTAGGGCCTATAGTCAGTGTCCTCTGTTATTGTGTTCTCCAAATCTACAGTCCGTCTGCCACTTTGGCTGTGTGAGAGTTTTGATGTACACCTTTTCAAGAGCAACAAGGTCCAGACCTGGTAGTCCTTGCATATCTTGTGGTGAAGTGCTCAGCAAGGGTTAGCAACTTCTATACCGCATGAGCCCTCTTGCACGTCACTGAAGCAGCTTGACGCTTTGTTGTCTTGTTCCGCTGCACTTTTTGCCAGTAACTGTGTCATCCAAGTGCAACTGGGTTGACATGCTTGCAGATGTGAAGTGGCGCTACTTCTGGCGTATTGGCCCTAGGCCTGAGCAGACGCAGTATGCGGAACTCAATGCAGAACCAGTAGTGCCCCAGGTGGGCTGGGATTCGTGTCATCACAGCTGTACTCTATTGTTTGATTTTCCTCTCATTCAGCAAGTTTGAGCATAGTTACCAGGAGGGCCCTGTTGCTGTGGTAGGCCCTGGTGCACACAGTTGTTCCTGTTGTGGGGGCTGGTGCAAGCAGCTTTAGTAACATGTAGTATGGCCATGTTGCCCTCAAGCGAAGTTGCCCTGAAGCCACAAGTCATGTTCCATTGCACCCAACCCACAGAGTCATTGCTCACAGCCGTCCATCTTCATTTGTGTTGATTGCCACACAATTCCAACATGCCGGGTATTCATATTCTGCTGTAATGCGCGCATGCTGCTGCTGCTGTTGATCGCCAGGGTATGCCCCAATGGAGCAGCATCATGGATAGCTGGGGTTGCAAGCTGCTTGAAGCAGTGCAAGCAGTAGCAAGTATGGCAGCACTAGGGTTTGGTCTTCAGGCAGACGCATTCACCAAGATGATGCAGCAAGGGCCTCACCTGTTAGCACCCACTGGCAGTGATCTGAACAAACATGGGCAGAAGGGGACAGTGTTAGCAGGTAATGATGCTGCACCACCATGACGTAAATTGGTTCATCACTTGGGACCCAACTCCTGTGGTGACCTGGACTGTGCCAGGACTGGGTACTGACACGTCCTGTGCATGTTTGTTTCAGTTACTGCAATCGCAGTCATTTGGCAATGACTCGAGCAAACATGGGCAGAAGTGGACAGTGTTAGCAAATTCACAGCGACATGTAAACCCATGCTGGTGCGCATGCACAGTGAATTGTTTCCGCTACTGCCTTGGAGACCTCTATACCAAGCTTTTCTCAGCCTTGGCAAGGGAAATGGTTACTGCATGAGCTGTATAACCAAGCTTCTTGCTACATTGGATACTGGTTTGCTGGTTGCCTGATATGCAGGTTTTCATTATGACCTCAATTTCATCACAATACACGGTGAGCGTGTCATAGCAGAGTTTGACGCCCTGTAGGATGCTTGAGCACTGCTTCAGGAGGGAAAGCAGTTACACCAGACAGCAGGCTGCGCAGTGCTGCTTGAGCCAGGTCATGGAGTCAGTTTACACAGTCTACAGATGCTCTCGCCAGCAGCATAGATACAGCACCCAGTGTGGCAGTATCGCTGTAGCGGTGTATGCTGCAAGCAGCACATCGTTCTGAAACAGGAAGCATCCCATGTTGATATCAGCAGTCACAGAATGACAAATAGTAGCATCGTGGCAACCTCAAGACCTGCTAGTCAACTGTGTATTGCGCCGTTCAGCCTGCCGGTTGCCTGTTGCTAACTGTGTGTATCTCCTGTGTCGCAGGTAAGAGCCGCTTCCCTGGTCTTCATGTGTGGCTAGCTGATGGCCGGCGCCTCCCTGTGGCTATTCCTCCTGGTTGCTTGTTATGTCAGGCTGGGAAGCAGCTGGAGTGGCTGACTGGGGGCCATGTGAAGGCGGGGATGCATGAGGTGCGTGGGGCGAGTGCTTTGTGGCGTATGCTGTGTCATGTTCACAGTTCTATGTTGGAGACTGATTCAGCACGGCTGCTGGTGCTGGTGCTGCTTTGTCTTGAACGTGAATTGCCACACTGCAATCAATTGTTTGCATGGCTTGTCGTGTTTGTGTTGCCACATCGTTAGCAATAATCTCTGACGCTTTCAGCTGTGCCAACATGTATCGTCTTGTCGGCTGATCAGCACGGAATATGTATCTCTCGCTGGTGCCTCGTATGCAGGTGATTGTGACAGATGCTACAGTATCAGCCATTGCTGCTGCCAAGGCTGCTGGTCGCTGCTGCTGGCGAGTTAGCAGCACTGTGTTTAGCCACATTGCAAGTGATCAGGTGTTGCAGCCGCTGGGACACTTTGCAGAAGCAGCAGGAGCAGCAGACAAGTATCCATCAACACCAGCAGGGTTGCAGGTATGGCCATGTCGTTTGTGAATTGACGGCTGTATGACAGGATTTCATTCTGTTGACACAATTGCACAGGAGGCCTGGCTGTTTTTCCCCAAGTCAAGTAGTATTCTTGATGCATGATGCAATGCCCGATCGTATTCACTTCCTATGCCACATTGCACACAATGCACACCACAATACAGTTCTGAAACATGAAGTACACATCATCGGGATGATTTGCACAGATGAGCCAACAATCTTTGTGGCTGTAGCCCAAAGAGTTATAAATTCGTTCCTTGGCAGGCCTGCACAACAGGCGCGAAGGTGTAGCGCAGATTGTCAGTGTTGTTTTGCGCGGCAAATGGTCTGCAATGAGTTGCCCAGTAACACTGATAATTGTTGTTGTGGTGTCGTGCAGGTGCAGCGGGAGCTGGAGGCAATACGCCTTAAGAGGCAATGACACTGGGGACCTGCTGTAACAAAGGATCCCAGTAGGGCTTGCCCTGGGAAGTGCTTGCGTAAATGTGCACCCCCACACGCTTGGGATCGTTCGTTACCCCTGCCACCATCTGTGGCACCTCTGTGCGGCCTTTCTGTTCCCGCTGGCCTAGTCACTAGTTTGCTGGAATCCCCTCCACAAGTTGCATGATTGCAGCAACAGGAGCACTGGGCTGGCACAGGGGCTGTGCACAAATGGAATGCTGGGCATTGGCATGGCCGATGTGTGGTTGCACGTTCCAAGCTGTTTGTTGATCATGGGACTGTCAGCCACTCAAGACTTGAGTTTCTGATCGTCTGTGGTATGCAACTGTGTGTGCCGGGATAGGCATCTGTGGCGCCCTTGATAGTGACAGATCCACAGGCGACTCTAGAGGGTTTGGTGTTGTTGACAGTGTGTGAAGTGTGCTCAAAAGCGCATGCATACTTGTATGTTGTTGTATGCTGCTGTGTCTGCTATGGGTTCCAGAAGGTTACATCACGTTGTACCAGTCACGCAAAGGCCGTGGTTTAATCTCTTAGATTTTGTGTCAGGTGTCAGCACTGATCAACATATCAGAAGCATTAAAAGTCTTACTTTCGGCCTAACATGAGGACCGAGATCGCCCGGCCGTGTCATGAGGACTGAGATCGCCCGGCAGAGCAGTGGGCACTGTCACCGGACGGCGCTGCTGTACCGGGTGTGCCGCGCGGCGAAATTAACCATAGGTCTACTGTGGTTGCGTACAGTCTGGAATTGCTCAGGAGACTCTCGACAGTGCTGACAGAAGCGAACACTGCTGCCAAACGCTGCTTTAACGGATAAACTTGCGCTGCGCATCGTTGTAGTTGCTCGACAGAGCCACAGTTCACGACTGAAGCCCCTTCACGCCGTCGACATTGGCGATGTCTGTAGAAGGGTTACCGAGCGCCTCGTCGCACCGCGGCGTGTCAGCTCGGCGGTACCGAGTAACGATATCATTGATGTGCGGGCTCCGCCACATCGTTTCCTGACACGATTCACGTCATTCACCAAGCCATGCACTCCATTCCAACATCCGAATATGCGAACATTCGACCACCTGTTGAAACATTGGTCGACCCATCAGGCCGCTGTCGACATCACAAAGCGAGTGACACCAGCACGCCAAGGCCGGGTGTTTTCTAGGCTCATCCTGGCTACAATAAAGTAGCAAGCAACTGCCATGGGTAGATGCTGGTGCTCACTGCATGCTGCCAGCGTCATATCCACGTTTACCACTGTAATGATCATTTGACACCTGTGACGACCGGTGAGGTGCTCCACTGTAACGAACATGCGACACCTGTGACTACCGCTTGCGTGATGCTGCTGCTCTACCGCTGCCTGCCTTCTCCGCTGCTGCTGGAGGTGTCGGTGACACTGCTGCTGCCTTGGCCCCGCTGTCACTGTCACTCTTTGCTCCTCCTGCTGTGCCATTCGCTGTTGCTGCTGCCGCTGCTGCTGCTGACATCAGGTCTGGTGACCTGTCACTGGCGATGCAGTGAGTGTCTAGGATCTCCTTCGTGGATGCCTTGGCGTGAGCAGTACCTAGAACAACCTGCAAGGTGGCATAAACAAGATTGCAGTCAACACATCAGCAGACTGATAGCAGGTGATGAAAAGTCAATGCCAGCGATATCCGGGCACTATTGCAGTCACACCAAGTAGCTGGTGGCAGAAGACTCGCCAATCCACCAACGCTGTGAATTGCAGGCAACATGCGGGTGGCTTCTGAACGTACAAATATCCACCCTTGGTGTACTGCAGATCCTGCTGCTTACAGACTCTACTGCAAGCAGGCTTTACTGCTCACAAGCATGCTTTGCGGGTCTTTGGGAGGGATTTGCAGCTGGGGCCTCAGCAAACCCTGCTCGTACCTTCTGGTTGTAGTCCAAGTCAAAGTGTAAGTACTCATCCTTGCACTCGTCCACCAGCCGCACAAGATCCTGCATGTTGTTCACCTTGACGCCGTTGAGCGTCTTGACCTACAAGCATGAAACACACACACATCCCCTAGTCAAACAGCTACACACTGCACAAGTCTTCCTTTGCAATGGGTGAGCAGCACAGCAGTACCATGCCATGTGCTTTATACAAACCCCACCCCATACCCCCATGCATAACATCAAGTGTGTTCACCGACATGCTCACACTGACCAACCAGTAACTAGACAAAAGCAACATGCAACTCCACCAGCAGCTGTAGAGATGTGTGACAATCACAGAAAGGCGGCATACTTACGACAGGCCTTGGCTGGCCAAACGTGTTTTGTGATTACCCCCATGCAAGTTCATGAGGCACTGGCCCGCTGTGGCCTGCACACAATTGTATTCACAAGCGCCAGGAACACACACCAGCAGATAGATATTGCCGGATATGCCAAAAATGACAATGATGACGCCAGAAAGGACGTAGTATGCGCACAGGCACCCGTTTGCATCACTCCCTGACTATGACGACTGTTGAAGTCAACGTGGTGGACAGGCTTGTAGTAGCACCCTCTTCCATGCAAAGACGCATGCCTGGGAGACAACACAGCAGATAGCCCCTGCTGCGGCCAGAAGAAGGCCAACTGCTGCAAAACAATAGTGCATGTTCCGTTTATGCTACGTCTACTTCGCAGTGACCCATTTTCAGCGTTTCAGGAGCTCTGTTTCTGCGTGTTGCATTGCTGTTGTGCCCAAGTTTATTATAACTAACCTGTGTATTGAGCATCTCCTCATATCCGATGTTGACCTCTGATGCCAACACTTGAGACAGCAACACAACCTGCTGGCCAGCATGCTCAGCCATGGCATGCATCAACTTGTCTAACAGCTTCACCTGAAACATTTGAAACCCAGCAGTGGCAGCACCTCCACGTTAGCACCCTTGCCACATGCCACAACAGGACCAGCGATGGTAATGAAAATTTTCCCACATATCGTACATTGCATGCATGAGGTGACATATCCTGAAAGTATTTGCACAATTCTTGCCTAGTACACCTGGTACCGGGAGAACGCGGCTTTGCACACTTTACAGCAGTTTCTCAAGACAGTGTTGGAATCTAGCAACATGGCTAGCAGCATGTCGCTTTGGACCACTGTATGTCAGTGTAATATGTTTGGCAGCTACCAAAGCTCACCAATCACACTCAATAATAGGGTACGAACTGGTTGTTACAGATTCTCACTGGAAATGCGTATAACAATGATGGTGATGATACTCACTGGTGCGTCAAGCATTCTTACTGTGCGCGCACACAGTAAGTGTCTCCTTGCCACAATCACACCTCATGCTTGGCACCAGAGCAGCCGTGAAGACTGACAAAGCGACAACTACTTCAGCACAACCCACAAAGAACAGATAAAAAGCCGTTCCAATCCAAACAGCCACTCACATCTCCAAACAAGCAACCATTGACCCACAACTGAACGGCCTAGCCCAACGTGTTACATCTAAGTATGACACCCATCAATCCCCGCTGCCGCCGGCACACTACATAACAGCTTTAACACACTGTATGGACCATCTGAAAAGCATGCTTTATGCTCACCGGCGCGTCAAAGTCATACTCCTTGCCGTATTCACTCCTCATGTACGGCACAGTAGCCGGAGTGAACACCAGTCCCGCAACAATGAAGTAGCTTGGGGGTTTGCCCTTGATGTGGAAGGGTATCAACTTGTTAGGGGCCCTGAGTGAGACTGTTTCAGTCACCTCCTTGCCCTTCTTGAGCAACCGCAACTCAGCCACATCATTGGTGTACTTCTGCAGCAAAGAGTAGAAAGCAGCAAGACACAGTTGGTAGTGGTCACACCACTTCACAATTTGAGGGTCCACAGCAAGCCAGCGAAAGTAGAGCGGACTGGCCGGCCACATTGTGATGTGAGAAGGCATGAACTTGTCTGTTTGCTCTCAGTGGATATTACACAGTCACTTCCTTGCCATTCTTGAGCAACTTAGCCGCATCATTGGTGTACTTCTGCAGTTTGCAGACAGATAGCAAGAAGACAGCAGCAAGATACAGCGGGTTATGATGACACCGGTTCACAACTTGACTTATCCAACTGCAAGCCAACTGCAAGCCAGCAAAAATAGAGCGGACTGACAGGCCACATTTGATGTGGGGAAGCATCAGCTTGTCTGTTTGCTCTCAGTGGTAATGACACAGTCACTTCCTTGCCAATCCGGAGCGACTGCGACCACAGCCACATCATTGGTGTACTTCTGCAGCAAAGAGTCAGTGCGCTAGTCAAACTGCCCAGTTCAGCTGCTGCTAATGCTGCACAACTTGTAGCAAAACACCAGGAACAAGGAGCAAGCAAACTTTACACATTGCATTCTGCCGTGACTTGGAGCAGTAGCTACTGCTCAAAGATGCCGCATCATGCATGATGTGTTGTTTACTGCTTGTATCTGCAGAAGGTCCAGCAGGGATTGACTATAACCAGTATGAGCACACGCCAAAAGCGCTCCCACAAACTTGCGGCTGGTCCGTTACACTCACACAAGCGACTCTGATACTAGGTTTGAATCCACTCGGTCAACGGTTCCTGTGATGAACCATTGTTTTTTTCCCCGAGTTGCTGGCAATTCATCACCAATCCCCTCGGAGGCCTGAGCCACAACACACGGGCCAGTATGACTGACATAAGCCGCCACCATGAAAACATCGTAATAAAACAGTTTGATCAGACTGACTATTTGATCAAACAGTAACATACGAAGCAGTACTCACTTGCGAGACCAGGTAGCTGAAGCTGATGCGTTCTCCACTCCTGAACGGCACTGTCCCATCGTTAGCAATGTCCACCCCATCAAAGCTCATCAAGATGTCGTACTGCTGTGCTACTGTGTGTAGAGGAGCTGTGGGCTCCACACGTCTGATGAGCACCCCCTTGTGATGCGGCTGCATGCTGAGGGCCGTCCGCATGTCAGGGTTTTCAAGCTTCTGCCACTCAACACCCAAGCAAGGGAAACCAGTGTAGGAACCTGGAGGTAGGCCAGAGCATGAGTCAGTTGTTGCTATATTCAGTTCTTCGCTATGAGCAGTTCTTGCTCTGAACAGTTCTTGCTGTAATAAGTTCTTGCTATGGTTCGCAGGCATATGACGCCAACAGCTACGCTCTTCATACATTCATGACCCGCCATCGTCCCTGTAACAGCAGTTGCCAAAGTGAGCGCCCACTGGCTCAGTGATGAAGTAACTCAGTAACTGCTGAAGCACATGTACCCACTCATTAAAGTTCTAGTACGTGCTTATATCATTACTGAGATGCAGTACCGGGTTGACACTGCACCTGCATCGTCATTGTGCATCAAAAGCAAAGCGCAGGTATGCGGAATACACTACCATCAAGGACAGCAGGTGCAGGCTATGATGCACTGCATGAGCACGCTGCTGGCCATGATGCACCCTGCTGCCTCCCTGGCTAGGTTCCATGCTGCTTACCATTCTTCTCATAGTCATTGATAAAGTGCGCAATGACTGGCTCAGGGATGATGTATCCGATGTTTTCCGCATCTTCATGCTTCAAGCTCTGGAAAGCTATCCCGATGCATTGGCCGCTGCTGTTGAAGGCCGGACCTCCACTGTTGCCGCTGTTGATCTGAAGCACAGCACAACACACAGCAGTGTCATG